>JAWZYT010005844.1:0-38351 GCA_034508575.1 Petrolisthes manimaculis | reverse complement strand
AATGCCTTTTATTTAGGTAAATGTGAAACCTTCCGGCAGGACTTGTCTGTAGGACTGCAAAAATATTGGCAGCTGATAATTTAGGATAAATAAAGCCAGTAAGTCCGTTATTGATTGACCAGGAAGAAGAAGATAAGGTGTTTATGCCTATTGACACATGATGTTGGTTTTAAGACAGTCAGTGTTGTTGCATCAACACATCTTCCCTCAGCCTACAAGGTTATAATACTTGATCCTACAGCCGGGTACCTACTTACTGATAAGTGAACAGGGACATAGGGGGGCTGGGAAAATTGTCCAACAATTCCACTGACACGGGAATTCAAACCTATAGGATGTCTTGCTTGTTATACGAACACGATAACTATTACACTATCAGAACCCCTGACCAGTAATTTCTTTGGACAGTTTTTATCTGATGCAACTTTTAATTAACTTGGCATGGTGACCACATAATTGATACTAAATGAATATTTTTACAGGTCAAGTCCTCGGCCCTTCTCGCTCGCCAATGGCACAACCCCTGGAACAACAAGCGCTACAGTAATCTCCCTTGTCATCTACGAGAACAATATAGTCTTAGTCTATTGTCAGCTCTTTGTATCTGATGACGAGACTGTCACCAACCCATGAGAAGTGTTGGCCAGATGACCCAGGGATCAACTGAGGTACTGTACTGTCTTGGTGATACCAATCCCAACAGCAAACCTAGACAGATCCTATCAGCCTTGTGTCTCGATCAACCAGATATTCACACTACAGATACTGTATCTATGCCTTCTTAATCTTGTATATCCTCTATTGTGTATCGTTATTGTTACTGAGTAAATAAATTGCATCAAGTTCTTGCGTTGACTTTTACCTGAAAACATTTTGGGCAGCAAACATGTAGTAGATACTGGAAAACTGACCATAGACACAGACTAGTGAAGGCATGATCTAGGGTTATCTATTGCCTCCTCTATGACTGTCCATGTACGCTGGTGCACCAAAGATCATTCCCTCAGCCAGCCACAAAATGACTGAATTCTCTGTGGTTCAAACCACAACAGTTCGCCATCTGCCCTCTGTTGTTTATTCTTTGGAACGACAGGAGATTCAATTATATTATGGTTGCATGACTGAGGGAATGAACGTGTGTGCATAATAGTACCATTGTCTCCTTCCTCGTCAGCCTGATATAGTCCCACCTTCCCAATAAAGGGGTGATATACTTTCGGTACTTTGGGGCTACACTTTCCTTCAGTGGATACTCTCAAGACGGAAAATTGGAAATCTACTTATTCCTCCAAAGATTGCCACGAAACAGTGATCCTTTATTAATAACACTGAGGTCGATTATGTTTCCTAGCAAATTTTGGAGGAATCAGAAGCAATACAATTCACCAACAAAATATCGTTCCCATAAATAACCCATCGTCTTTATCAGATAATGACTTACGTTCTCACCACTCCCGTAAACACTACAGATAAAAATAAATCCCTTTTTTTACTATTATAACATCTGCTACTTTTTTACTACAGTACACGCTTCTAGAAAAGTATCACTCCTGAAGAGGCTTGAGAGTCATTACCAGAGGAAACTCACTCACCGGGGACTGAGTCTGTTTTTTATATGGTAGAGGGAAAGTCAATGCAAAAGTTTAACCATCGGGAACTGAGCACAAATTTTACATCTAACCACCGAGAACCGAGTCTGATTTTTAAATGAGAGAGAGAGAGAGAGAGAGAGAGAGAGAGAGAGAGAGAGAGAGAGAGAGAGAGAGAGAGAGAGAGAGAGAGAGAGAGAGAGAGAGAGAGACATGCTTATTCGCATCTGTTTTCTCTCATTCTTTCAGATTATTTTATTATTTTTTCAGCCCTTCTTCTTCTTTTTCCTCTTCTTCTTCTTCTTCTTCTTCTTCTTCTTTTTCTTCTTCTCCTTCTTCTATCCCATCTACATTCGCGTCTGTTTTTCTCCTCCTCTTCTTTCTATGTAATAATTCGTCTCGTGTTTCTGTGTTTATCCTTTGGCGTCATTGTTAACACAGTGTGGTTTGTGATGATGTCTTTTCCAGAGATGTGTGTCTGTCTCTTGATTGTATTTATTTTTAAAGGTCAATGTTCTGAATTTCCCATTGTTTGTGAATCTATTTTAGGAGTGTTAATTAAGGGACCATCATCATTAAGCGTTCTCATCCTTCCAAAGCGTTTCAATATGATGGCAATTACACACTGTAGGTCAATGGGTATAATTATCGAATGTAGCAATGACGATGTTTATTTTTTTTTCTGGTTTTGTATCATCTGTTTTACTATTATTTCTCTCTCTCCCTCTCTCTCTCTCTCTCTCTCTCTCTCTCTCTCTCTCTCTCTCTCTCTCTCTCTCTCTCTCTCTCTCGTTTTTCGTTAGGGTAATATATAATTCCTATCTCTCTCTGCATGCCTCCCTCTCCCTCTCTTTCCCTTCATTTTACTAGAGATTTGCAACTCAGCTAAAAATCTGATAGTATATTTTTCCTCAGTGTATATTTTCCGTGCACACGCCAAGTTTCTCAGTGTATTTGCCAGATTTCTAAAATGTTCCTTAATTGGCTATAGCCTTCATGACAACCCTCACCACCAGCAGGAGAAATATTGCCTGCGATGATGGGTTGTGATTCCCTTCTGCTTCAACTACTCCATTACAATTATTCAACTGTCCCTCCTTTCTTTTTTTTCCTTCGTGTTTGCTGTCTTACCTCTCTTGCAGTATACTTTTACAAGATCTTCAATGCCTAGGACTGTCTTCTTTTATCCCCAACTTTCTCCCTGAAAGTGGGCCTAAATGGGGGAAGGGAGTACATTATGCCAGAAAGCCGTCACCTACACACACACGTCACGACTTCCGAACTGGCACCCAGCCACATACAGAGAGATATGAGGGGAAATCCTAAATAGGGCGGCCTTCGTGGTACTAGCTTAGGTGTATGACGACGTATGATGGCCTAGGATTAGCAGCTCTAACTCAAATCAGTAGAATTAATAGTATACAGTATAATCTTTGTTTACACTGTTGGTTTAGGAATTACATTCCATTAATCATTCAACACCGTGTGAATGAAAGGAAATAACCTCCATAATTATTAACCTGACATAAATACAAACGGTTTCAATGAGATGATAATTTATCTAAAATGCTTTAAAAAGTGATAAAAACATTTCCCTATTGAAAATATGACTGCATCAGCTTTTATCATACTTCAACACTATAATATATAAAATCAGACTACGATTTCAATAACATTCATGTGTATGACTGTGAAACATCACCATTTTATGCGTTTTACATAATTGAATCCTTTCCACTCACCTCCTCATGATAATTTACTTTTCTCTAAATAAGGGACCCTGTAATGTAGTCAGAAAATTGGAGATAAAGGAGTCCTTCTAGCCCACCTGAGTCAACGCCCATTATTTGAAGTAGGCGGTTTCTGGACGACAGCCCACCCAAACCCTCACGAAGCCACACACATCTCGAACCAATAGAGGCTTTGAATGAGTTGTCATCTAGACACCGCCTGCTCCAGATCTCGGGCTTCGACTCAGGTGGGCTACATTTTTATGGTCAGCGAGTGTGTTTCCCATTGGCTTATTTTCAGAAGCTGTCAAATTTCTGTTATTTTCAATTAAAAGCACACACAAGTACACAGAGAGTAACACAAGCACAAACACACACACGCATACACTCACACATGTATTCCCATTCAATCCACCGCACATCCCCATCCGCTACACACGTTTCCTGTGAATGACATACCAGAATAATGATGCAGCGATGGAAGATACATAACGTTTATTTATTGTGTTAAAATTCAACCACACGCCTTTCTTAACCTCATGTAGAGTGTCACATAAAAATAATTCTTACTTTATCTTATATTATTATGGAGTGATCTTCCATTCTCTTTATATCTTCTTTCTTCCACTTCACTTGGGAATCTTGTTGACAGACATTCCAAATAGATCTATTAATTTGTTTGGGTCTCTTCTCTCCCAGTACAGACTCGTGTTGGCAGCCTTGCCTTTAGTTATATATTTCTGTTCTCCTTTGCCTCTGCCTCACTGACTGCCCTTGCCCTGACTGTCTCCTTGTCCTGCTTCGTCCACACCTGCCTTTCCTCCATTCATTTTGTCCGATTTATACATCTCCTGCTTCTCTGTATACTTTTTTCTTGCTGCCGTCCTGTCTGCCTCCTCACTAGTTCTTAAACTTTCAACTGTCTCTCTTTTCCTTTTATTTCCTTCGTGCTTACCGTCATTAATCTCTGTCTCCTTTTATTTCTTCTGGCTACCTGGTTTTTAATCCTAAGAAATTCTTCGTCATCAGCGTTATTTGAAGGAAAGAAAACTAATGGTGATGGTTTTCGCGCACACAGAGTATTGTTATCAGTTTTATGCTTCCAGAATTACTCATAGGCACAGAAAACTTCAACATATTGATCTCAGGAAAGTACTAAAGTGGAATCTTATATGTCTAATCATGTGACTCTGTATCGTACTGCCTTACGTTCACTACGACTCATTCCTTCCTCTTATCACGATTAACTTGTTTTATCCCTTCCCTTCCTGTTTACCTGCTCTCCTTTACTCTCTGTCATCCTGTTTTCCCCTTCCCTGGTCCTCTTGTTTACCTTCTCTTTCGTTTGAGTTTTCTTACAACCAAACTATATAATTTACTCTTGGTTTCATCTACCTTCCCGTTTCCCACTTTTCTGGTCTTGTTATTTTCCTGTTATTATTCTACCTTCCTTCCTGTTTTCCTTCTTTCTGGCCTTCTATTGTTTTCCTGTTATTGTTTTACCTTTCTGTTTTCATCTCTTTTACTTTCCTGTTTATTATATTCTCCCTTGTTTGTTGTTTACTCACTTTGTTTACTTCCTCGTAACAACACCGATGACATAAACAAATCCCATTTTCTTTAATTTGGCTAGACTCCATGTCCTCTTGCCAACTGCTACACACACACACACACACACACACACAATCACACATACTAAACTAAACATTCCAACATACATATGGTCACATCTTTTGCCATGCACTCACACATGCAACACTCATTATGGTGGTGTTGTAGTCTCATCTGGTGGTTTCTGCTCCCAACACACCTACTGTACAGTCAAGGACATAACCACTGTCGTCTTATATCCCAATTCATGAACCACATAAATAGGGTAACGTAAACTTTACAGGCAAGTGAAGTGAAGGACTAGAGAGAGTTTATTCATTTACCTATACTGGTAATTGCATGTACAGTCGCGATCCAAAGTATGTTTTCCAAGTTTTGTTGAAGTTTCGAATAATTTGACATACTAGTGAACCAAATACAACGCTTATCCTGTTTCATATTTGCTTGTACTCGCTTAATACTCGATGAGGCTATTGGAAGTAAGCCTTGATACTTATTTTGGATTGCGAGTGTACCTCTGTCTGGTGAATGTGTTTGTTTGGTGACTATCCTATACATTATCCTTCAAAAAACACTCAGAGAAATAAGTGTGCAGTCATAAACAAAACTGACTTATTGTGGTACTAATATCTGTCTTTCAATAATTAATCTGTTTGGTTCGGGAAACATGAATATGGCGTCTACCATACTAAATGACCCAATGGTGGAATTCAATGGTGTATCTAATATGTAAACCAGATACTGGAATTGCTTAGCGTTGAGATGTCTCAGTCAGATATATTCTCTCAGACTTTCCAATACTTACTGAATAACGTATTAAAAAAGTAATGTACCATTTATGTAAACAGGAGACTCTCTTGTTGGTGAGGTGTTGGGCTATTGATTCTTCAAAGTTGTTGAATCTTCAAAGTTATGCCAGGAAACAATCCACCTCAATGTAACTAATAAAAAACCTGTTTCGTGGCATTGTTAGGAGAAAATCAGCAGCCTTCCATTTTACCCTTCAAGAAAGTATCCACGTATCAAGAGATAAAACTATAAATGAAGCAACAATTATTTGCATAGATCCATAACAAAAATATAAAATAATTTTCTTTCTACATTCATTACCTCTTAAATACACCACTTAATACCTGCATTAGTTGGTGACAGACTGCACAGCTGGGCTATAGATTTTAATCCTTGTCACCACCAACACCACAATTCCATTTCACTTATGTTACTGGATGAGAAGCTTTACACCCACACAGTCGAAAAAATGAACACACACAGTCACAGACACTACGATATATATATATATATATATATATATATGAGAGAGAGAGAGAGAGAGAGAGAGAGAGAGAGAGAGAGAGAGAGAGAGAGAGGTGCGCCAATACCAAAGGTGCATGAAGTGACATGAATCCATAGAAGTGAGTATGTTGACGTTTGTTTGTGTGTGTGTGTGTGTGTGTGTGTGTGTGTGTGTGTGTGTGTGTGTGTGCAAAATCATCTGTACAGTATAATATTTCCGCAAATATTCTGATACTTCTTTTGATTCGCATAGACACACTGTCAGCCGATCCATTCATGAATTATAACACGTCTTGACATTCATTCTTTATCTCAACTGCTGGGATATGGAATGACCAAGCGTCCTCTGAATTTTTCCTAACTTACGATCTTACTACCTACCAGTCATATATACCGACATTATTTGGATATTGAATTACAGATTATTTTTTTTTCATTTCCTTACCTATAAAAACAAATATAAATTCCTTGAGGCAAATAAACCAGAGACCAAAACAAACCGCATCAATATAGTTCAGCTTACCTTTATATTTTTCTTGATAATTATTTTAGGGGAGGAATGAGAAGATGCATATTATCTTGGTTACTGAAGATGAGGACTAATTATTGACGACCCTCAAATTATCATCACCTGTGAGATTACACGACTGAGAGGGAATTATTTTTAGATATTCCTTCTGATGAGTCACAGGGTAATATTCACACACAGTGCATATAGGTTATATTATTGGGTCACAAAAATTCGTACACACGCTGTTATTTTCAAGGGTTTACATTACTTATATATATATATATACCAACCTTGTAGGCTGGGGTAAGGTGTGTTGATGTAACAACACTGACTGCCTTAATGACCAACACCATGAGTCGATAGGCAGAAAGCCCTAAATCTTCTTTCCTAACCCCACCCCCCATCTCTCTTTCTCTCTCTCTCTCTCTCTCTGCATGACTCACTCGCCTCACTCCTCCTTCTTATACCTACATACCACTCCCCCATCTCTCCCTAATTACACTGGCCAAGTTCGTCATTACCAAGTTATAGTTCCGTTTATTTCTGGACACATTATTAGCTTTAATAATAAGCATCTTTCATTACTCAACCTCGCTTCCTATTCCCTGTTCCCTCTTTTTAATAATCCACTTTTTTCAATTCTTCGTCTGTCCTTTCTATCTTTCTGTTTATACCTGCTGTCCCTACTCTCTGTCGTCTCATTTATTTTCGTGCTACAGGGACTTCCAGGCCTGCATGGTGCAATCGTCTTTCTCCCTGCAGCCTTCATGTTTGTCTCCAGTCTGTCTCCTCTCAAGTTTCCCTGTCAGCCTTCCTCCTGCCACCTGTCCATCTCTCTCTCTCTCTCTCTCTCTCTCTCTCTCTCTCTCTCTCTCTTACGTATATACGGTATCTCGAGTTCATGTTATTTTCTTTCTTTTGGCAGCAGTACTTGGATTTATTTTAATCAGTTCCTTGCGCTGTTTCCTTTTTATTCGTGGCCGTTACGTCTCCCTAATTAGGATGTCTTGCGTAAATCAAATCTTACCGTTGAATCAATAGCATTATGGTAATATCAACAATAATGATAATATTAATAATAACGATAATAACAATAATGAAAATAATGACAATAATGAAAATAATAATAATAATAATAATAATAATAATAATAATAATAATAATAATAATAATAATAATAATAATAATAATAATAATAATAACAACAACAAAAACGATGATATTATTAAATAATAATAACGATAATATTAATAATAATAATTATAATAATAACGATAATAATAATAATAATAATAATAACAACAATAATGTCTTCTTATACTTTTGCTTCCCGATCAGCTCTATTAACAAAAAAATTGCTATTAATTATAAATAAGAAATAAATAATAAAAAAATCCCAACGTTGTCTTCAGAGCCACAAGTACTTACTTACTACGTCGAGCCAACATAATAATGGTACACACACACACACACACACACACTAAGATGTACGTCTACATTTTTGGCTGAGTAAGGGTTCCACGTGACTCCCACGTTTCTCTACTCCATGTATTGAATCTTGTCACCAGGGAGTCCTTGTGTTTATATAGCCACCTGCCCTGGTCTGGTGGTACAGGCACGTTGAAAAGTCGGGCATCAGGTGAATCAAAGTTAGATATTTGGAGTGTGTCTTAGGCATCAATGTTACACAGACCAGATGTCGTGTATATATAATTATTTCCCTTAATTTTTTCAAGGCTGTTGTATCGATATTTTGTTGTAGGTCTACTGGTCGTGATTGTATATGTGTTGTTTGCATTATTGTACTGTTTTGTATTTAGTTAACTGTGTGCCAGCTCTTATTTTACTTCTTAACATCTTACGTGTGTGTGTGCGCCTGTTTGTGTGTGTGTGTGTGTGTGTGTGTTTGTGTGTGTCGCAGTAAACATCCAGTGACTACAAAACCTATTCATACAACTTGGTGTGAAGTAGGATGGCAAACTGAAAACTATCCAATACCGATACAGCCCTAACTAAAGTAGAAGGTGTGGGTTTGTACGGGTGCTTAGGCTACTCTATACCATGCAGTTAATATAAACATAGCTTATTTTAACACATGTTCGTACGGAAATTGGAAGGAGTTAGCTATGATTAAATCTGTACACAGCTGCAGTTTTAAATATTCAAATTACTTTGATGAACCAGTCATAGTTTTCTTTTACCTGGAGAAATGCACCTCATTTAATTTCTCGTACATTTTGTTTTGTTTTGTTTTTGTATTCCAATCCAAGGCAATATTATACATCAACATTTACATACCACTGTACACACCAAACACCAGATTCATAATGTACGTTCGTTAGGGGGGTGCGGGAATAGGGGGACAGGCTTGGGAGAGTTTGGGGGCCTGCAGGAGTGGGGGACAGGTTTGGGGGGTTGGGTTAGAGGGGTGCGGGAATAGGGGACACGCTTTCTACCCACTCCAAGCCTGTCCCCCTACTTCTGCACCCCCTAAATCCCCCCAGGCCTGTTCCCTACTCCCGCAGTCAGATTTTTCTAAAGTGTTGTCCGCTCTCACCAAAAGTCAGTGTATTCGCATGTTTGGCCTAAGTTAACTGTGGTGCAATATGGTTATAGGTGTTATCATCCCTACCTCACTGTGGAGTATATTGTGGCGGCTAGAGTGAACCTGAAATACATGAATAAAAGGATTCCTGCCTGCTACACTATTATAACCCATCAGGCGAGAGGGCTGATGCTTGTGGCGGGTAGCTGATTCTAGCCGCCACAATATATAGGCCAGTCAGTCTACAGTTCTTACTAAAGCCAGACTTGTTTTGTGGAAAGTAAACAAACACTTTACAAATAAGCCTATAGTGATAACATTGACCTTTGGTATTAACGGACACGATATAAGAAAATGACTATGTATTTGTGATGATGAGGAGGATGTCGAAATAGAAGATACCGAACCGTCTAATGTAAAGAGTATGCCACGTGACGTCACACACACTGGAAAGGAGGGACGAAATCAATATATGGAGATATAGGTATGTGCCGGCGGTGACTCTATGTGCCGTTATGCGCAACAGGAACCCGATTTTGGTCAGCGAAAGGATGTATCGACCAGTTGTTATGATAACTTTGAACACGTAGAAGGGAGGTGAAGGGAGAACACCGAACGTTCAATACTGTTATAGCACCATATTGGGATACTGCCTTGTTGGTATTTTGGGTCATGGGCTACGGATTTACCCAAACTCTGTAAGGAAATATGTTTTCTTTCTATGTATACAGTATGGTAGACAAGTAGGGGATCTCTTTCATAACATAGTTTAGAGGAAGTAGTAACTCTTCTTACATCTCTCTCTCTCTCTCTCTCTCTCTCTCTCTCTCTCTCTCTCTCTCTCTCTCTCTCTCTCTCTCTCTCATTCTGACTCATGTTCAGGTGTTAATAGCTGTAGGGTCAATATTTTATCTTGTAAATAATAAGGTAAATGTAATCAAGGTTTGCATAATTATGAGATTCATCTTGCACATATGATCTTAATAACCATACCATATCATAATACCATAATGGTGGACCATAATACCATAATGGTGGACGTTCTATATTATGAGCATGTGAAAGAACAATAAACAGGAAAAATGCATGAAGAGAATTGCAGACAGGAAATATTGGAGTGGGACGAGAAGAAATGAAGAACAGATAGGCTTCAATAGAGAGGAAAGGAGGGAGGGACAGGAAAGGTTTAAAAGGATGTGTGGATAAATGAAGGTGAGATGGGGGAAGGGATAAAAGAAATAAGAAATTTCATGTAAATATTGATTGATTGATTAATATTACGCGACGCAATAGCGAGGTCCTATAGCACTAGGAGAAGGTGATTGAGAGGTGAGGCAGCAAGCAGGAAGGAAATAAAATTAAAAGTGGGACAGTTGAAGAACTGAAAGGGAATGGCTGGGACCGAAGGGGCGCCAAAACCCTTAAAGTATTGCCCTCATCACTACAGGCAATACCCCCC
Organism: Petrolisthes manimaculis; assembly: GCA_034508575.1. NCBI lineage: Eukaryota > Metazoa > Arthropoda > Malacostraca > Decapoda > Porcellanidae > Petrolisthes > Petrolisthes manimaculis. The sequence continues at coordinate 27,613 of JAWZYT010005844.1, read as the reverse complement.
TACGGAGAAGTACGAAGGAAGGAGAGGTGGATGAATGGGGGGAAAAGGAGAATAAGGAGGAGAGTGGATGTGAAGGGGAGAAAAGGGCGCAATAAGGAAGTGTGAAGAGAAGTGGTGAGAGGAGAGCAGGAGGAAAAGACGAATGAAGGGAGAGAGGGTAGGAGGAATGAAGGGTAAACGGAGGGGAATAAGAAGGAGGGAAGGGGTACAATTGTAAGCAGGAGTGAGTGTGTCCTGACTTGTGTACATTGATTTACGGCCCTGGTTACCCTCCCAGACTGCCTAGCAACCCTTTACACAGGCTTCAGTGGCGCCAGTGGAATAACAATGATTTAATGTTCCGATATATTTGTTATGAAAAGTACTGAGGACTGAAAAGCCACTACACCAGGAGAGGAAGAAAGAAGAACTCGCTTGGTCTGGAAACACTGTAGCAGATGAGAGAGGAAGGTAATGAGGAGAAACAACAAGCACCAAGTAAATAGAAGGAAAGGAGGGACAGTTGAAAATGGGCAACAAAACCTTTAGTCTACTGTCCTGATTATCACTGCTCTATAGGACTATATGCAAACTGTGTCCCACCTCCACTACCCGGCTCCAGCGATGATAAAACGAGCACCTTTCTCCTATAATCCCTGTGTCACTTTATCCAATCCCAAAGAAACAGGTGAAGGAATTTAGTTCTGTATCTCATCTGCTGATTTATGAAACAACACACCGTCCTCTCTATTCCTTCTATCTTATGACCTTCCCTCTTTCACTTGGCTCGGGAACGGACATTATTTGGATATGGAAGAGTGATTCGTTCTTCATATTCCAGGCAGAGCTGTGGTGGTTACCCTTGACATTGTCTTACTCAAAGTCAATACTCTCAAGACAACACGAGTCGTAATGTTTATTCTTATATTCAATAGAACCACTCTCTACAGAAATATTATTGACACCACAAATATATGGACGGGTTATTGGCTTACTGATAGATAGGAGAAAAGATTGAACCAGATAGAAACTGGTAAATAGTGCTTATTAATCTTTTGTCTTCTAACATGCCAAAAACAAAAGACGAAAATGCTTACGTAAACACAAACCGGTGAATAGGATGAATGTGAAGTGTGAAGGAAGAGTGTGAAGGCAAGAGACGAGAGCGGTCTTCGATCTGGCAGAAACTGTGTCAAGGTCGTGGTGAGCGGCGCAGGGTGGATATAGGCTGGATTGGGTAAAGTGGGTCGCTAAGCAAAGGCATAGGGAGGAGGTGAGCAGTGACTCTGTGGGTGAAGGAAGAGCCTCCAGAGTGAGTCTAGCATACAGGAGCAGAATAGAGATAACATTAAAAAGGCAAATAATGTCTGCAATTTATTGATTGAAACCATACTGTCTATCACTGATTCGTTATTCTAGTTTCTAGTTGCTCGATCACATGATTATTATTAATATTTCAAATATTTAGCCACGTATGGAAGTTATAGCTTTTGGTCTGTAATTTAATGAATCTCATGACTTCCCCCTTTTTTAGTTCTAGGAGATCGGAAAACAGGTCTCAAAGCTCGTCCATGACAGGGAGGGGAGTAGCCAGCAGGCTGGTGTGTGAACCCTCTGCCAGTCAACAGGGATGGGGAAGGGGTATGTATACATTGGGAAAGACACTACCTCCTTTCCCAACGTACTTTGTTACAGTGAATGTCTGAATCTTGGGCTGACACCTGTTTGGCAAGGCTGAGTAGTCTTGCAAATTTGTGTACACAACTGTAATAGAGGAGCATATGTGTGGTGGAAAGCAACTAAAGAGGGAACGAAGTCCTTACTATAGACTTGGAGGTTGGTACGGTAGTGTAAGGAATGATGAGAAAGAGTTAAAGGGAAGATTAAGAATGAAAAGAAGAAAAGACATTGTAGGAATAAGTAAATAGGGGAAAATGTAGAGCATGAATTAAAACCATGCTGTAGTAAACTCGTTAAAAACTGACTTTAAAAGTTTAAGTTCAACATACAATGCATGGTTTGCATCTCCTCTCATTGTTATGGAATGATGGACAACTAAATTTTCCAGGCTCGTCCCTCAGGTATTGGATGACTGAAGGTTGCTCATATAATGTTTTACGTGTTCATGACGCTGCCAGTACTGTGATGGTAGTATTGAGGGAAGGACAGAGATGTAAACAGTACTGTGATGGTTTTATTGAGGATGTGACAAAAACGCCATCAGGACTGTTACGGTGTTATTGAGGGCATAACAGGGACGCCACCATGACTGTGACGTCGGTGCTAAAGACATGACAAGGAGACGCCACCAGGCCTGTGACGGTGTTGGTTAACCTGCTTCTGGCAAGAGATACAAGTATATATGTAGCAGCCACGAGCTCACCATGTGATATTCTAAAGTAGTGGCTCGGCTCTTATCCTGCCCCTACTTGTTATGAGTCTTCAGTTATTTATGTTGTTATCGGGGCTGCTACTTTTGGCACAAGTTCAAAGTCGGCCTGCACATAAACAAGTATAGTACGGTACCTAAACACTCGATGTTTTCTGCGACTTGAATCGGAAAAAAATCAACATTGTTCTGATCCTGAAGTGTCCTTGATAATAGTCAAGATGCTCGCCTCACAGAAATCACCAAAGACATTGTAAACAATATAATTAGAAACAAAAAATAATGCTAAATGATTCTCTGGCTGATTCATATACACTGGCGCTCAGAAGTTGTGTCCTGCAACCAGGCGAAATTAAAATGTTTGAAAGCCCAAACAAAATACTTCAAACATGCATGCAAACACGACGGACACAATGTTTGAACATGTTTTCGAACTTGTATTAGGATCATGTGGTTTTCCTAGAAACATAACGTAGTGGATATATGTCAGAAAACAGTAAACTCCCAATCAACAATCCCTAGCCCACCTGAGTTGAAATTCAAGATCCGGAGCAGGTGGATTCTAGACGACAGCCCACCCTAAGCCTCCAATAGTTCAAAATGTGTGTGACCTCATGATGGTTAGGGTGGGCTGTCGTCCTGAAACCACCTTCTTCAAATTTCGGGTTTTTAGTCATGTGGGCTAGGAATTATGAATTGTGAGTGTACTGTACTGTACAACCACAATCAAATATCCACCGACACTTTCCTTTCATCGTAGTAAATATCTTGGTAATAAAGAACAACACGTATATGATTTTGCAGCACCTCATACTATTAATCGAGGGGGTTGAGTTGACATAAGGTGTTCTAAGATTATAGTTTGATATGATACTGATTTATTTGCACGATGGAGGGAAAGTGTCGGTGGATAGTTGAGTGAGGCTGTACAACCATGGCTGATAGTGCTTGACCAGGGTCCAAGGAGTGTAGGAGAGTAACTGAACAGAGTTCGAAAAAGTGAGTCTTCTAAACCTCTCTCAACGTTGAGAATGGTTTGGAAAATTCACTTGTTCGAACTCTGTTCAGTTGCTCACCAACACTCCTTGGACCCTGGTCAAGCACTATCAGCCATGGCTGTACTGTACAGTCGGCGGCAGAAGTCCTGTCGCCTCATCTGCTTCACCGAGACACGCTTTGTTCATGGACTCGAGAAATACGCATGTTTTCTACACCTAATAATCTCGAGTCTGTGAACATTGCGTGCCTCGATGAAGCAAGTGAGGCGACAGGACTTTTGCCGCCGACTGTACGTGCTCGAAGATAATGGGGCGAAAATATTACACGTTCAGAAATAATGCTCACAGGTCCATACATGCTCGGAGATAATGCTCAGGGGAACCAAATGTAGTAGAAGATAATGTGTTGTACACTCGCGGACCAAACTTTCTAGCCCACCTGAGTCGAAGCCCGAGATCTGAAGTAGTGATTACTGGACGACAGCCCACCCAAACCCTGATGAGGTCACACACATCTAGTGGAGGCTTTGGGTGGCATGTCGTCCTGAAATAGCCTGCTCAAAATTTCGGGCTTTATAACTTAGGTGGGATTATGGTCCTCGACTGTACTACCTATACATTCTGAGGTAATGGATCGATACCTAATAGTTCTGGAGGTTATGCATGATTCATGGGTGGGGAATCACACGTGCAATTAGAGTGGAAACCAGGAATTCCACACAGTCGAAGGCAAGTAACCCTGGAATTATAACCCCCCCAAATTTAGTTAATATGTTGATTAAACTCACTCGATAAACAGACACTGATGACAAACGAAATGAGAGAAGGAGACAGAGAGGAGGGACAACACGCACGAAGGAAAAAGAAGGAAAGGAAGAGAGGAAATTATCCGAAAGGGCGCCATACCCTTAACGTATTGCTTAAATTTAGACATCAAATCTGGACAAGTGAGAAAAACAGTGCTTCGCCATACCTGGGCACAAAATATAGTAACAACTGTAAACAATCATGGATCAAATGGTATGTTATTATTTCCTTCTTCAGTTTGACACGTATGGACTTAAAGCTTCAAGGTTGTTCACATGTTTTGAACAATAGGACATTGAATACTGCCTTATAGCAATTGCTTATGATTTCAAAGCGACGATAATATACCGTCTCAGAGTCCGTCTCATAAAAGTTCCACACCGTTTCATGGCGATTGCACACCATCTCATGACAACTGCAACTGTAACCGTAACCGTCTCACAGCCATTGTGACCATCTCGCCTCAGAACGTATCTATATCGTCTCCAAATAATCTTGTTAATTTCAGAGTTAAGGCTGGTTATAAATTACGATCCACCAAGTCCACTTCTTTCCGAGACACACGCTTCCCTTACAACACACATTGGAGGTGAGAGGGTGCATTAATTACCTGACGCTGCTCACCCATTGCTTGGTACCATAAGGCCAAGACGTGTTCTGGTTTTGATTAGGCCGACCAAGTGGCGCCTGTGTTCCTCCTCCTCCTCCACCTCCCCCTCCACCTCCTCTTCCACCTCCTCTTTTACTTCCTCCTCCTCCTCCTCCTCATCATCATCATCATCATCATCGTTATCATCATCATGAACATCATCATCACCATCATCATCATCATCATCATCATCATCATCCTTGTCCATCCTCTGTCTTCTCCCTCCCTTCTTTCTATTCCTCCTCGTCCTCTCTATTCCTTCCCTCCTTCTTTCTCCATCTTCTCCTTCTCCTTTTATTCCTACTCCTCCTCGTCCATTCTATGTATGTCTTTTCCTCTCCATTTGTATCTTTCCCATCTTCCTACTACTACTTTTTTTTATTGTTTTATTATTGTTTGAAAGTCCTTGGTATTACCTTGTTTTATTTACCATCTGATCATCCCTGTTTTTCTTATTTCCACGATGTCTTCATTTTCCTCCTCCTTCCTTCTCCTACATTATATAATCTATACCTACCTCCTCCTCGTTTCTCTTCTTTTCCTTGGTCATCTGTCTTCCTCCTTCTTCTTCCTCTATTCATTCACATTTTTTTTTCGTTTTTTTCTTACTCTTCATTATCTCCTTTATCACGTTTGTCATCTTCACCACATAAATATATATAGTTTTTCAGCTGTATCATTACTTGCCTACTTCATTTGCCTTTCGTTGTAAGAGGAGTTTGTCAAGTTACAGAAAGAGATTGCACACTACTTCGCCACGTTGAAAGATATAGCATGTTACTCCACCGCGCTGAAAAAGATAACATGTTACTCTGCCGCATTGAAAGAGAAAGGCATATACACGAAAGCTTTGAGGTAGACGTAGGTGCGTAGGGGAGTTGGATCGTTTCAGTACTCCAGGTGCAGGAAATGTCAATAAATGTTTATCATCCCAGAGATTATTCTTTCAAGGATTGGTACAACGTGTAACGTCTCGTCGCTCGTAGATGTTTACCTGAACCCTGGATCTCTTCTGGCTCAAACAACCGACACTATGACCACATCTTGGAGACGAGGCGTGAACTGAACGTTAATAGCTCGGTCTAAAAGCAATATAATTACATACACTCTTTTCTAGGCTTCTATCAATCTATCTATTGCCAGACGCCTTAATCCCCGAAGGGGTGGCCACAATGAATTGCCTCGGTCAGTCCGAATCCGAGGCAAGTCATTGTTTTACTGTTGCAGTCCTATTTTTTACGGGGGAGGGTCGCAAGCTCAACCGCCCAACCTTTTTAGTCGCTTTTTAAGACACGCACAGGATACGTGAGGCATGATATCAGATTTTGTTCTTTTTAAACCTCGCGAATATGTATCAGTTCCAGTGTTTAATTTCTTTATTTCTTCAGTAAATGCATTGTAATCCAAGACATTTTACATCAAACATTTACACAACTATGTACTTACAGTATTTGCACCTTATAAACACTGAAATATGCGAAACTTGTACTTATGATCATATTACTTAGAAAGTAATCAATGAATGTTTCGTTTCGCCACTATAGTTTTAGTTTTGTTGACCACGCAACCGTCACTTACGAGCCACGCAATTTTATTATTCATTGAAAGGTGAAATACAATACACTTATATTACTTTGGTCCAAAAAATTATTACTATTTCCTAATTTACTGTATAATCAATGTTGATAAAATGTTAACCAAACCAATTAGCGTTGTTGAAATGTTTTACATCCGTCTTGTTAGTAATTGTTACCGTCCAGCAGTGTTATGATGATAAAATAATTAAGAGATAAGAGAGGTCATCTCCGTCTGACCTGGAGGTCAGGAAGGGAAATACCTATCCTAGGGACTGAACCATAAAGAGGCTGAGACACTCCGAAGGGCTGAGATAACCCTGGGGCTCTACTATAAGGGCTGAACCGAAGGTCAGATGTTTACATCCTTGTGACAGTGAATTAAACCATATGGGATAGGATGTATAGAAGGATGCTGTCACCACAACCACAACGCCACAGGACAGGCAGTGAAGGAGAAATCTAGATAGGTGTTAGTAGTGAGACCAGTGTGTGACGGACTGGGATATTATATAACCAAGAATACGTAAGTAACAAAGCCTAAACTAGTAGTAAATAAATGAGTAAGGTGACTAAAACCGAGATATCAAATGGATACTGAGATGATTCTGAGTTGATACTAAGAGCAAAGTGATAAAAAATGATGATAAAATGTATTTCATGTTTGATATAACTTGTTCAATTTAGCAGATTTTTACACAATTCCAAACTGATTCCAATAAATACAAGATTAGTATCAATGCAGTGAGTTTCATTCTTCCCATCCTACCCAATCGCCTGAGTGGTGGTAACAGTAATATACGGTAATGTAACACTACATACTAATAATACCTTTGAAAATATTCCACACTCAAGTGAAGTAGTAATACATGCAATAATATGAAAGTTTAGGTAGGTCTTCCCCGAGTACAAAAAGACAAAAATGACTATATGGAGAGACAAGAGTGGGGATAGAGGGAGACAGGCAATGTTTATGCTGGATACTGGCCAGGACTCAGAGGTAAACAAACCAATGGCACACGACCAAACAATGTTGACAAACAAACACACGTGAGAATCCTGATGGTGATATTCCTGTAAATGGAGATAAAGGAGGAGGAGGAGGAGATAAAAAAGGAGGAGGAGGAAAATGAAGGTGGAAGAGGTAGAATATGAAAAGATAAAGAGAAAAAAGGAGGAGAAGAAGGAGGATGAGAAATAGAAGAAAATGACAAAGAAAAAGAGGAAGAGGAAGAGAAGGAGGAGTGGTAGCATACGAAAGGAAGAAGGGAAAAGGAGGAGGAAGAGGATGAGGAGGAGTGAATGAGTGAGTGAGTCTGGGAGGGAGGCTTTGACAGTTTCGATTGGCGCCTTTGACTCATTAGTCGCCCACACACTGACTGTCCTTGTCATCCCTACACATACACACACTCCTTGTCCGTCCTCTCTGATCTGTGTCTTCTCTAATGCTTCCTGTTATATATCATTTCTCTCTTCTTCTCTCTGTAACATTTCCCCCCTCTTTCTCTTCCATTCCCTGGTGGCGTAATCGTTCTCTTTTACTCCGGCGTTGTTCTTACATCCTCTTACAGAATGGTCGTCAGAATATTGCTGTCTTCCCTCAAACCCACGTGTTGCTGGTAAACGGAAAGCGTGTTTATTTTATCCTAAAGAACACAGTCATTCCAGAGTACAAGAAAACATTTTTTTTTTTTTCAACTCTTGCCCTACAAATAGCCGCTAAATATGTGTGGTCAAACATGGAAATGAAGGAGGCAAGGGATTGACTCACGTTTAAGGGGAGGTTATAGTTTTGACATTTTTGGAGATTATGATTCCTCCAAACTATTCCAGGCAACAGGATACCATTATTTTTCTTCATGTGGGTCTGTTTCCTGGCATACTTTGAAGGAATCAAGGCACTGCAATCTATCAAAAATATACTCTCCCCTTAATGATGGCTCACCACAGAACGGGCAGAGTTGGATGTTATATAATTTAGGGGATGATTTAGAGTACGAAGAAGAAATAATGGAATTTGAAACACAGCTGGAAGGATCTTTATCATACAGGCATAAAATATTAGGAGCGGTGGCCCTAAAAAAAAAAAGGAAACAAAAATATATATATACAGCATATCACCTGATTGCTGATATACTTCGTTAATTAAATCTGATATTTGAAGGAGTGCACTAGGAAACGGTGGCATATTATTTTAATAGAGGTGGCCTTTCATTTTAATAGAGGTGGCTTTTCATTAGGTAGAATTGTTGCATGTTAACTGATGCTTCGTTCTAAGTGATATTGTTTGTTTGTTTGTTGACTGCTAGAGATAGTCCATACCTTAAATAGTGAAGCTACAAAAGATGTAGCAAAATATAATCACAAGTACTAACTTTTTTCGAAGAACCCAGTCAGGATTTCAAAGAAAATTAGAATTAAAATACTCGTACTAAATACATGAAACAGTTGGAGTTCATTCACTTCAGTCTTTCCAGCAGAGATTTATTCCTTTAGCTCACAACACAAATTATCCACACAACTAATGGCAACTCTTACAAACACATATATTGAGGGTTATTTTCAAGATAGTGATTAGAAAATATAGCACAAACAAGGGACGTTTCACAACTCTTTGATGTTGTGATTTTCCTTATAAAATAAACAAGTAATACTGGAAGACAGGTAGTATACTATCAAAGAAACTTGTTTAATTATTAATTGATTGTATTCGTGTAAGGTGAATTTATGTGAATTATGTTGATGATGATGATAACTTTATTATTCATAACAATAGATAAATAAAAAACAAATAATAATAATAATAATATTAATAATAATAATAATAATAATAATAATAATAATAATAATAATAATAATAATAATAATAATAATAATAATAATAATAATAATAATAATAATAATAATAATAACCAAAATGAAAATATCAACAATAACAAGACTGCCCTTTCCCTTTGCTACCGTGCCTCCCTCCACTCTCCCTCCCATCCCAGCAGCCAACACTTTCACTCCTCATCCCCTTTAAGAGTGAATGTGTCTAAATATACCTCTTAGTTTACCATTTCTACCCTCCCCTCCTATATCTCACTCACCCCCTCCCTCCCCTATCCATCTGGTCCTCTATCTTACCCTATCCCTTGTATTTCACCTAATTATCCACTATACTTTTCTCATCCCCTTCCCCAGTTCCCACCTCTTTCACTTTTCCTACATGTATCTATCTACCCACCTCTCCTGTATCTATCTATCTCCCCACCTTCCTTGTATCTATCTCCCCGCCTCCCCTGTATCTATCTCCCCACCTCCACTGTATTTATCTCACCCCCAACCCTGTATCTACTCTGCCTGCTTTGCCCAACCCTGTATCTACCCTGCCTGCTTAGCGTAACACGTCGTGTGTGTGTGTGTTGTCTCACCAAATGAACCGGTGTCCTCATGGGCATTCCCACACCATTTTTCTTATCTCCATCCTGTCTGTCTCTCTAACTCTCACTTTCACTTATACACATACACACATAACCAGACACAGATATGAATGGACAGACAGACATATAAACGTACACATAGTTACATAATTGAACGTAAGTACACACGCACACACACACACACACACACACACACAGATATATATATATATATATATATATATATATATATATATATATATATATATATATATATATATATATATATATATATATATATATATATATATATATATATATATTTAGTCGTTCTCAGATTAAAGTTCTCGAATGATGTAATAAAGCTCGCTGTCTTAAGGTAATATTAGCGAAAGAAAAATATATTAATAATTTTTAAAAATTATAAATATGTAAATAAATAATATCCTTTTAATGTCACAGGTTATGCGTAATGGTATGTATAGGCTTTGTGTAACATATGTTAGAAATCAGTGGAAAACTTTATGTTCACATTGTATTATTAAGATTCTGGGGTGCATCTACCCTGGCCAAGACATTCCACGTGTACTGTCACAACACTGGGAACTTGGGTGACGGCTGGATAAGGTAACGGGCTATATTCCCAACTCCAGCCTTTACGTAGGAACTTATTTAATCATGAGTTGGTGTGCCAAGCCCCGATGCATATAGACCAATGCCAGAAAACAAACCACCTCAGTTATATTAATAACGGATTTACTCAGTGACATAATTTGTAGGAATTAGTAACCCTTAAATTTACCCTCAAGGAATCATTTCCTTATGTTGACCCAAAATAAGATAAGTTCATAGTGTTTCACCAGATTTACATAACAAGTATTAGACAATGTAACACCATATATATCATTTGTATCTTAAGACCAACTGGTATATCAATATTTATATGTCACAGTAAACCTCCTTCACAACAGGGAATAACTAACGAAGAGAGAACCTTGAACCTTGTCGTTGTTATCTGACCAGGATGAGATTTTTTATTCCTCCTAAATATTTATACCTCCTTCTATCTATCTTCCTCGTGCTATAAAGTCAGCCAGGCCTAGCGTAGCCTTCTTGTCCCTTCAGTTCAGTTCAGTTCCTTATGAAGGGTACAATGTAACCTTGAACCTTTGTCGAGGAAAGATTACAAGTTAACCTCAGCACACCCACATGGTTTTGTTTATATCTTTTTCTTAATACTCGTGCATCCGATCATTAATTTATTACTTATATATATATATATATATATATATATATATATATATATATATATATATATATATATATATATATATATATATATATATATATATATATATATATATATATATATCCGTTGGTCTCTGTAGTATTGGTTTATATTATTCACTTAAATGGTTCACATTCACTGACCTGATGCACGACTTTTGGTCATGACTGTCCTCCAGACTGATTTTGAGCACGTCTACCCTACTCTAAATACTTTAAAAGTATAGATAGTAAATCAATTACATCAGCAATGATCGTATACTATCAGACACACAAACAAACAGACATGAGTATTTATTGATATGAAGGACTCTTGTCATCATAAAATAGAATTTGTGAAGCACGGTATCACCTCTTGAATTAATACCACCGATAAACCCTTGAAAGTGAAACAGCGGTCAGAGTTGCATATTATCTGCTGTATCATGTTAAACATTAATGGTCCACGAATCTTATCGGTGCATTGACAGACAAGGTCGAGTTACATATACTAACAGTACTTGATGATAGGAAGGCAGGAGACGTGAGTGAACCCATCTATGTATGTACCCGTATAGGTGACTACATGATACTTAGGTTAAATAATTATAGCAGTCTATAACACGAGATTGTGAAATCAACTTGGGGCCGTATGCAAGAATATACGTGGTGTTGACGATGGTGTGGTGCCGGTACGACGCTCCATAGACACACTACAGAGCCATTGTACTAATACCACGCCATCGTCAACACCACGGATGTTTTTGGACAGGATGACAGCTAAGATCCCTACCAAACTTAGATAGATGACATAATTCCCAGTGTTAAGGGGCAGATTTGAAGGGCTAGTGAGTAGTGATTCCTTCATACTAGAACAGATAATCTCAATACACTGTACACATGAGGGGTTTGTTTTGCAGCATAATTTGAAGAGGTATAAATACCCCACCAATGCGCCCATAATCCCCGTTATTACCACATCAGTAAAAATCATTAATAATTTGCATCCAGGAAGGGAAGGCTGGCAATACTGTAAATTAGATATTACAAAAGGCATATTAACCCTCGTTCTCTGGTTAATTAATATATGTATGACTTCCTCAGTCCTGTAACCTATTATTACTGGTTCAGATATTTATGACGAAAATCAGATGGAAACGAATCTTGCTCTAAATCGGAGGAGGATGGACGGATAAGAGAAAATGAATACCAGTGTGATAGTCCCTTTAGGAATTAATATCTACTTTACACGATAATTATACTGGGATGGCCTCAACTCCACATAACCCTTTCTGGAGGGATAGACAGTAATGGATTATACCCGTAGTTTTAAACAAATTGAGGGCCCTTACTAAAGCTCAATGAACCCTCCAAATAATCCAGGCCACAAAACGCTTCAGTGTTTCGAATAGGGAATCTGTTGCCTGGAGTAGTTTGGAGAATTCATAGAGCTCCAATAAGGGCCCTCAAATGATTTAAAACTAAGGGTGTTAGTTTACTGTGTGTGTTATCTTTCCCTCAGTCAGCCACAATTAAAATGACTGACTTAACTTCTCTGGGACTCGAACCAAAAATACACAGTTGGTCCTCTATCCTTTGATGTTTATAGTCCTTCAAACCAACCATAGGTACTTCAGTCATGTTGTGTCTGGCTGAGGGAACGAACTCTTGTGCACCATAGTTCCCCTCAACACGACTTTATTCTGAGTGTACACATTATTCAGACGAAGTGAACAGTTTCTCTTACAATCCAAGGCACAAGCACAGAGGAATGATGTCTCTCTCTCTCTCTCTCTCTCTCTCTCTCTCTCTCTCTCTCTCTCTCTCTCTCTCTCTCTCTGTATGTGGAGAGAGAGAGAGGCGTGTGTGTGTTTGTAGAGAGAGAGAGGGGGGGAGGGGGGAGTGGAGGTATATGACATGACATAGTGAAGGTCGAACACACTGGTGCCTTAGAGAGCTGGCACTGACAAGGTACCTGGGTACAGACAGAGCACAACAAGGCATACATACTCTACATGAACCCAGGGAAAACAAATTAGGACACAATTAGCTGTCCTTTTTTCGGTGTGGTTTACTGTGCTATTCATATTCACTTTTTTTTTTCGAGGGTAAGACAACAACAGAAAGAGTAATAAAACCTACTGCAATTAGGCATATGATGTGCTTTGATAAATGAAGATGAATAAATCACCAGTCCACATCCAAATAATGTCGATACACAAGCCTCTTTAAATGTGGGAAGGTCATGAGTCAGGGGAAACACAGAGAACGAAAGGTCAGGTCATTCCATAAACATTACTAACATGCACACGTCGTTGACCTCCATGTCCGCCTTCAGCGATGCAAGTAATTAACAATGTATGCCATCCTAAACAAAGACCAGTTAGCTCCACCTTCACTTATACATCACGGGTGTGTGGAAATGATCGTTCGTGACTGTATAACAAGTACTGAAACGCGAGGAGTCCCCCTGTTTAGACCCTGCCACTGAATCAACCCCTTCCCTCAACTCAACCACCACTACCACGACCACCACTACCTACAGCCCTTCCTCCTTCCCTTCTGGTTGGATCCGGGCCACCATGACGTCCGAGGCCTTCTCTTTTTTTTTTTATTCACTTAATTATGGGCGTAGAGAGAAGGACGAAGGAGGTTAGTAAAGAAAGCATAGTGAGTGAATGTGAAGATAGTGATGGAGTGCATAGATAGTTGTATGGTGTAAGAGGATTAGTTTGATTTTGTTTGATATACCGGTATGTCAGGTTGCTTTCGTGACGCCTTTTTATACAAGCAACTACTACACTTCCCTCCTTTCACCGCTTGTCTATCCAGTCTTTTCTCACACTTTCCTCCTTTCCTGTTTCCCTAACCTCTTCCCAAACTTCCAACATCCACTCCTTTCCTATCTCCCCAAACTCTTCTCACACATCCAACATTCCTCCCTCTTTCTCTATCTTCCTAGCCTCTTCCATCACTTCCCTACATCCCTTTATTTCCTTCTAGTATCTCCAGTCTCTTCCAACACCTCCATCCTTCCTTCCTTTCCTCTCTATACAGTTCCCTTCTACCCTCTTAATTAATCTCTCCCCCAGCTTCTTCCCACACCTCCCACCTCCCCTTCCATATCCACTCCCCACAGCCTCTTCTCACTCTTCCTCCACCCCAAAATATCCTCTCCCCCAAGTATCTTCTCACACCTCCCACCCCTCTTCCTAGCGAGGGAATATGGACCCTTGCATGACGTTATGTAATTCATTTAGCTTCATGACGTTATGTTGTCTTTGTGGTGTGAAAGCACGCATACAACTAGGAAGAAAGTGCCCGAGTTCTTTTGCGAATTTTTCCAGTCATAAGAACAATACAAAGGAGGTGAAGGACAGTGTTCCGGAAAGTAGAAAAATATATACTTCAAGAATAATAAAAGAACCCAAAGAGAAAAAGGCAGAATAGGCATAGTTTTCCGGACATAATATACATGCGGGGCGGGAATTAAGGTCTTCTCTGTAGGTTTTGCGTATTATATGTTTGAAAACGGTGAAAGACTTATGTTAAACCTGTATGATAATAATAATAATAATAATAATAATAATAATAATAATAATAATAATAATAATAATAATAATAATAATAATAATAATAATAATAATAATAATAATAATAATAATAATAATAATAATAATAATAATAATAATAATATTAATGCTAATAATAATAATAATAATTCTCCCAATATATTACAACTCAATTCCTACTACTTTTAAACAAAAAACAACAACTACTACTACTACTACTACTACTACTACTACTACTACTACTACTACTACTACTACATTATCCATAAGACGACATAATTATATAAGATGATATATTATAAGTACAAAAACACATGTCACCAGTAAGATAAAAACTAAGAACAAGCCTACATGTAACAAGAGAAAGTTAATAGACACTGTGACTTCATATCCTGCCTTACAACCCCCTAATTTATCCACACCACCACCAGCACCACCACCACCAGCAGCAGCTACATGACTCACAGCTCTGGGCCAGGAGTGAGTGAGGGGGAGGTGGTGTACGGATGTGGGACCAGTATAAATATCCCTGATCGACTCGCTATTATTAGACGTGCGAACCTTTAGCTAACCTCACACCCATGATGGAGTGCTAAGCAATACACAGTTGCCTCCACTAGTAACGAGCACAGTATTTGGTGTTTTTTTAATGAAACTGTGGTATCACTATTGAGTTTGTTTACATAGCTTCCTTATGGTGGGTATATCCTAACGCAGGAGTGAGTTCTCTGTTCATTCATTTGTTTTTACTACTAGGAGTAAACAAACACAGTGGTGCCACATAATGCCAAACTCACCACACGCAGTGCTGTCATTCACGACAACCTTATTTCCAAGTTTCGTCAGCATACCAGACGAGCAGCAGAACTTTAGAAGGAGATTGTACTGATGCAGTTTTTAGCACTATAGCAAGGACCTCTACCACACACACACACACACACACACACATTCTCTCTCTTTCTCTCTCTTTCTCTCAGGTACCCAAAATAAGTAACTGTTAATGCAACGCAGTAAGCAAGTCAGAAATATGTGCAGATATTTAAAAAAAAATAAACACCAGTAAAACGTTCTCCGTTCTTCATAAACAACGTCAATTAATTATATATATATATATATATATATATATATATATATATATATGTAATAATCATCCAATAAACTACCGATTATATCATACAATTATTCTACTAATTTACGAGGATATTTATACTTTCACAGCCAAAAGTCAGATCAGAGTAAAAAAAGTTGGTTTAAAAAAATAAGTATTTAAAGCATAAAAAAATTCTTACAATTCCATTGGGAGAGGGTTGGATGAGGGCTTCAATGGAAGGGGCAGGGAGGTACAGTACCACTGGGGGACAATAGGGCTTGAAGCTGAGATACACACCATCAAGTAGTGGCCTCCTCCCGGGAACCACTCTGTATGACACCTTTAACAGCTGAATAGTGGAGAACAACGGGGGCAACACGAGCTACAATGTGTTAAGTTTAGAATGATCATCGGGTCCCTCATGCACGAGTGTTTTACGTTCCTCGTGAGTACAAAGCATTGGGCCAAAGAGTGTCATTACCTGCACGTGAGAGGAGGACGAGGGATGCGAGGGAAGGACGCGAGGTAGGGGTGTAGATGGCTGGGAGATGGGATTGATAGATATAAGGGTGAAATAAAACCATCCTAGGCTTGGAAGATGCTGTAGGACCAGGGAGAAGGTGAGAGAGAGAGGTAGATAAGCAAGAACAAAGGAAAGAATAGGAATGGAGCGAACAGTTAATGGGAAAAGTGAGAGAGAGAAGCAGAAGAGAATCATGGGAGGCGTCTCAAGTCACGTAAACTTCCTGACATAAACTTGCACCAAACAATTCTATTCTTTTTCATTATCTTTATATTTACCCCTTATATATCTTCCCTACTATTTTTCTTCCTTTCTCTTATACAACATAACTCTATCTACACCATTACAATCTTCATATTCACCCACTATACCTTCCATACTAACCTCATTAAACCCTCAATTTATCTTTAACTGTACTCTATCATTACCTTAATATTCACAAGCAATTCTTTCCCTCCTAACTTTCTTTCCTTCCCTTAAGATTCTATTGTTATACTCTATCACTACATTCATATTCACCTGCTCTATCTTTCCTACTACTTCCCTTCCCTATCTCTATACCCATGGTAAACAAAACATAAAATAAGATGGGTATTATTTGAGAAATTTGCTGTTAAGTTAATATGTTAATTGGTGGTTTACTCAGTAGGATTACATGTGGATGAGACAACACGCACTCCTACAACATCTGTAAACTGATTTAGGCCTTGTAAGGGGATGTCTCTAGCTCTCTCTCAACACTTTCACTTTCAATCCCTCTCCTTCTCTTTGGCTCTCACTCTCCTTCACATATATACTCCTCGTCTCACGCCTACTCTCCTTCACTATGTCTCACTCTCACTTTCACTCACATTCTTGCTCTTCCTCACGTAATGCTGTTGGCCAAGTGGAACCAACCGATTCTTCTTAAAAGTGCTGTATTAATTAAAGAGAGACTACCTCAGTTAATTTATTTAATTATTTTGCCAACCAATGGACGTACCAAAATTATTCTGGAAATGGACCCTGGGAAGTGTGTATGTTTTTATTTATTCATTTATTCATTTTAAGGAAGTGATTTCATGACGAATTGCTTACTTTAAATAGAGTACTGGTACTGAATAAGTTTAAACAAACTGCTGAGTTACCGAAGAAATGGAAGACGATCAAACAAAATTATATTCACTGGATATACAACCCACACAAACTTTATAGCATGTCCTGAAGTTTACGAGATGTCCTGATATACGAGTTGTCCTGCTGTCCTGAAGTCTTCAAGTACAGCGTTACAAGGACAGCAATACCTTACACCTACACATCTTCGGGTAAAATGCACTAAAAAGTTTACATCTGTTCTTTAGTGTATTTTTGAGTGGCCGGAGTAGCAATAGTGGAAGTGGAGGTTACTGATTCCACCAAACTACAACAAGAAACACATTGGCTCAGGTTAGACTAGAGTCCTTTTTTTCCTGGCATAGATCGGAGAAAACACGAATTTCCAAAAATTAGTCAGCTACATCACAGATCCCAAATAATGCCTTCGTCTCTGAGAGCGTGGCTTACAACCAGCACGCCAGGCTTGCATAGCGACACACACAACTGTACAGGAAGTAGCCTAAGTGTACAAGTCGACTCAATTGTAGAAATAAATATAAGCCTGTTATGCCCACCTGACATTATAAATATATCTCTCTTACAATTTTTGTTGTTTAAACTTTACTTTGTACTGTCCTTACTGGTGCATGCTTTCACCTTCCTTTTCCACTAATGAATAAAATTGAATAAATAAACAAACAAAAAAATAAATGAAATATATATAAATATAGCAGTATGTAACAGGTCTTCTCTGGATACCTGTATGTTATATATGTTATTTATTTGTTTAATAGTATCATCTTGTCAATTAAATCAGGTGTAAATGTTACCTGTGACCATAAAAGACATGTAGTGATGTTAATAAATTGCCACTGGTTTAATTTCTGCATCAAGTGGCTGTCCAGTCTGTGCTACTTGTCAGGGTTCACGAATTTAAAGTTGAGCTGACGTTTAGTTCTGCATCAATCTTTTTCATCATATCATTATTTTCCAACGCGTGGACTGTGAACAGCGCATTTTGGCAACATATGTACTGAAATAGTAACAACAACTACCAAGATAATCGACATAATAATCGTGAACATTAAGGGGAGATTTAGTAAATTTGAAGGTCCCTGATACCTACAAACTCTGCCACGAAAAAGATCCCCTATTCGTACCACTGAGGGTCGTCTGTTTTCTAGTATAGTTAGGAGGAATCAGTAGCCGGAATTCCAATTTTCCCTTTAAAAAAATCTCCCCTTGAGTGTGTATATATGAATTCCAACACGTTAAGGATGCATCAGTTTCATGTCTAGTCACGTGAAGAGTCAGCTACTAAAACCTCAGCTCCAGCAGACATAAAAACAACAACATAATAACATGACAAATTACAGAAGGTATGTATGTACTGTACTGCACGGCCTCTTAATTAAACATATTTTCGCGATTACTAGGATGACCTACTATAGCATTTGAAGTCATATTTACGTCGTACCAAACTTGTGTATGCAAGATGGCCCATTTATTTTATTGATTATTGTGATAACCTTCAATAGCAAGGGAAAACCGATAATTAAAGTGGGGAATAAATATACGCTCTGCTGTGAGAGACGTATAGGTTTTCGGTAAAGTTCACTCACAAAACATCACACAGTTTGTTTGGACTTGTTCGTATGTTTGCATTACTGACCTCTCCAAAATTTTGTTTTAGGGATAATTTCGAAGCAGTTGACGATTTTTCTCCTCTTAAAGTACGAGTCTATATCTGATTTCCAAACAGTGTTGGGTTGTAGTCCTTGTCATGGATGAGCGTTTACAAATAAGATTTTAGCTTAATGCACTTTTGGAACACTTGAAGTGTTGCCTGGAATATTTTGGAGGAATCAATCAGATGCTCCAGATTTACAAACACTATAATAACTCCTTACTGGTGAATGTTACTTAGGTATTCGGGAATTCTCAAGTCAGGAAACAGGAATATACACGAAAAACAAAGCAAACACATTACAACAAATATTTGCCAGATTGTATAGTACAGTCACGATCAAATGTCTTGCATCAAGTCAATGACACATCAATTTTCGAGGGTTCCGTTTCATTGGAGGGTGTTGCAGGACTATTGGACGTGTCTGTACGGTATTAGTCAAGGCCGCTTGATATTAGTATTAGTATTAGTATTGGTAATAGTATTGTACTCACCACCCTCGATGCGTCACTGGATAATGTTGCCTTTCCCTCAGGTCACTCCATCACACACATCTGGAAGAGTGGGAGTGGCAGAGGAGTAAAATACGGTATGCAACATGTCACACTTTCTCCATATTTACATTAATGTACAGTTGCAAAAATACGAAATGACGCAATTGAAACGGATCCCCTCATCGAGCATAATAAGAAAAGAACAAGGGTGGTTTGCATAGGCAAGTCCTTCCTTATGCTCTCTAAGGGACCCTGTTTTAAGTGTGTCTCTTTCATGTGTCCCCAACTGTACCATAAATATATTGAAGTTCAGATTGAGGACAATTTTTTGGTGCTGTTTGCATTTCAATCAGGTTAGTGTTCAAATAAATATTTCTTTTAAAAGTGAATGACCTCTCAGAGTCAAACTATTAATACAGCATGTCCCTCTACAAATGGTAGTATTATCGTGCATAACGCAACCATACGTAATAATCTTTATAATTATTATAAGCCAAGAGTTCAAAAACGAATATGAAATGCTCTCCTTGGCTCAGTGCTTGTATGTACCAGGTCACGGGGGACGTGTAGAAGCTGGCCTGGAGATTGAAGTGTTTGTGTTGAAGTTTGAAGTGAAAGAAAACCCACAATACCAGACGTTCATGTTGACGCCAATGTGACTTACTTTCCTCCCTTGTATTGTACAGTCATGAGTCTTACATCAGATAAATAAAAGTGGCCCATTAGAATGCATCTTTAACAACTACAATTTCGATTAATTATTTCGAGACCCTATTATTTTAAGGCGTAGCAGAACTTGTGCTCGTGTTGAGACAAAATGCTCAAGAGACCCAGTGATATACTCAGATATTTGGAGGTAAATACGTCTTTCAAATATTTCCACGAAACACCACATACATGGAGGGAGCTTGTATCGTGGCAGAGTCAGGAGGAATCAGAAGCCTCCAATTCCTATTCACGGTGACAGGATCTTTAAGTACAGTCAGATGAGCCTCGTGAACAAGTGACATGAAAATTAGTGGTTGGTCTGGGAAGTTGCCACAGATGCGTGTACAGCCTTAACACGTCCTACCTAACAAGGCTCGGTGGAAGGGGAAGAGTCTCTGTGTATTACTTCTCATAATCCTTAAACACCCACCAACAACTACCGACCCCATTTACCAATTTATTTACGAATCTGTTCCCTCACCTCAGCACGATTACTTTTCTTTACTCTCTCGCTCTTTATACTTGCAGAATGTTCAGTTCCCCAGTTCTATATAAACCCAATCATCCAATTTCTGTTCTGTTCTTCCTTGTTATCTTCCCCACAGCATTGGTATATAGTCTCCTAATCTTACAGATCTCATCATTCAGAGTTCCCATCCCTGACACTCCAGTCCTTTCATAGTTCAACAAGGGTATAGAGAGAAAGAAAATTGTTAGTATGGAAAGTAAAATGAGTGAGTATGAAGGTAGTGATGAAATATAGAGATACTCGTATATGGTGAAAAATGATTAGTTTTCAATCGATTCCTTCAGAACCTCTCCTCTCGTAACACCATCTTTAATAGTTCCGAGGAATCCACATCGTCGAGCCCCAGTGACGTGCGCACCGCTGGTTTCTCGGTAGGTAAATGGGGGAATGGTCGGCGTCCCCCTTATCCTCCAAAAATCCAATAAAACCTAAAAGGCAAGGCTCTTTAAGATGGCCATGACCTACTTCTACGACGGCGATGAGACTGAGGCGTAATATGTTGTGTTGTGTTGTGATGTTCCTATTTTGCGTTGTGTTGTGTTGTGTGGGTGTTGTTGCTGTGTTGTGTTGTGTTGTGTTTTGCTGTGTTTTGCTGTGTTGTGTTTTGCTATGTTGTGTTGTGTTGCTATGTTGTGCTGTGTTGTGCTGTGTTGCTATGTTGTGCTGTGTTGTGTTGTGTTGTGTTGTGTTGTGCTGTGTTGTGTTGCTATGTTGTGTTGTATTATGTTGCTATGGATCTAGTGTGTAATTAGGGTTTGGTGTTAAGGTAAGGTATATCGATAACATTGATTTAATACAAAAATAGAAAGATTGGCGACGGTGGCAGTATTATTTACATATATAGTTGGTGCAGAGATAAGATGCTTGGTTATATGAAGATCTATTAACAGTAATGATCTTGCAAGCGGTTAATAGTGGGTGACGATGTGGAATACATACACATACATATAAAACTAGTGAACCGAAAATATGCATCGGGTTGACCGTAAGGAACTACCTGGCAATATTAGACTAAGGTACATACATACAATCAATTCCCATGAGGTATGCATGCAACAACGAGGACCAAACTCATCCCTAAATAGTGCTTGGAGAACTGCACCACCACCTAATCAAGCACACGCCCCTAGCTACAGTAAGCAACCAACCTGTGAAGCAAAACTAGACGCGGCCAGTCTCAGCTGGATAACACAAGCATAGGCAGAGCAACAAACACCACCACCGCCGGCACAGTGAACTATTTATATTGCGAGGAGGCAGCAAAACCAGTGCGAGTGGGTCACGAACACAACTACCTCTTAGGTTTTCACATGTCGTACTTTATGGCCAATTTAAGGGTATGCTCTCTTGATGGTATAATGGAGGGTTAATGATTCCTCCAAACTCTCTCATGAAACCTATTTCCTAAAGTAATATTTCAGTAGTCTGTTTCTTGGCAAATTTTGAAGGTGTCAGTTGCCCTGCATTTAACCAGCAAGAGATTCTACCCACAAGTAACATAAGGAAGTAATATAGAGCAGGGTCAAGCGGCGAGGTCTCCACAAGGCATGAATATTATGACCCTTGAGCTACTCTGGTGACCTACTCGTAGCTATGAATCTATATAATTACTCACTTATCTCTTTATTTGTCTATCTCTATATCAGTATGATCTATTTACCTATTGTATGAAAGTATATAATGTGTGTCTAGCTATGTACTACAGTCGCGGTCTAAATGTTTATCTTCTCTCTGGTTTGATGGTAAATTTGAGCAAAGTGTTTTTACAGTCAAACAAAAACAGTCGCTTCTCATTTACGACAAGATGTTTCTCAAAGGACACCATCATACCAGAGAGGGGACAGGATTTGAGACCGTCACTGTACACACACGCATATATTCTACACACGATATTTTAATTAGGGACAAAAGAGTTTTATTACATGCAACAGAATTTTCGACCGCTCACACAACGATATTCCGCAGATGTTAGTTTAATTATGGGAAGGGCACAATATTAATCACGGGTGTTTCTTTACATTTAAATAGTTCAAGGCTGCACTTGGGATATATGGATGCATTTTCATTTTCATCTGTGCCACACATAAGAGTGAGAAAATGTGTTAAGCCTTGTACTGTACACTGCGACATCACCCCCCATGCAGGCCTCAACCTTAACATAGAAACACTTTAATATTCCCACACAGACACACACACGTACACAGTTGACAGTACTACTTTTTTTTTTCTCTATATAAAGAAAGCCATGTGTCGTCCAATAAAATAAACACCATCACAATATTATAGTATACATTAGTTTCGAGTCACAGTCATAAGTCCTCCTACATCAGGCAAATGAAATTGAGCCATTGGAGTGAATAATTATCATGAACCAATATTACAGAGACCAACAGCTATAATACGAACAAAAACAAAACATAGCAGAAAAAGAGACGAGAATAAGAAAAAGTATGCCAGGATAAAGAAAGAAAAGAAAAAAGATTCCTACCACAAATAGAGCAACAAGAACCTACTGCCATGCTGCTACTAGTTAGTTACTTAGATAAAGCACACCTTGACTCATTCATTTTTTTACTCTGTCGTGGAAACGGCTGCATGCCAAATGAATGTGAACTTTGGCTCCGTGTGTTTCGGATATGGGGGGGGGGGGAGGGAGGGGACTTCATACGTGGGTGAATTGGTGGTTTAATGAGTGAGAATCAAGTCATTAAGAGAGACTGTGCTAGATCAGATAGACCACATGTGTACCAAAGGGGTTAAGGAGAATGAGAGCAGAGACATCAAGCACGCAGGTAAAGGAAGAAACGAAGGGACAGCTGAAAGATTGAAAGGGAGTGGCTGTGGCCGAAGAGGGGTCAAGATCCTTAAAGTATTGCCACATTATCTCTGAGAGTCCTTCCTTCCCCATACTGAGTAATACATTGAAAGCAACGACGTAAGTCACTTATAGTCATTTAAAGCATTAGATCATTCATTAAACATCCCTAAGTATGTCATTCAGGGTTCAAACAATTGTACCATTCCTCCTGACCTGGCAATCGAACTCCATGCATCACAAGTATAGTTCCAACGAAAATTTAAACAAAGATAAAGATATAACTGAAGTTAATTATAATGAGAGGGAAATAATTACACACACACACACACACACACACACACACATTGGGTAGATGAGGGTAGAAACAAGTGTGCATCAGTCCAGTGAATATTTGGTTGGTAACCTTGTTGTCTGAAAAGCATAGATTAGTTCAACCGTATCACAATATAAAAGCTATTTTTTAAATTATATAGTCTTGCTTATCAGCGCAGATGGGATGAACCTGCAGCCTCCTATACACCCAAAACCTTATGCACTCGTTAGGGAATCATGTCCTATCATCTCCCATGAATGAAAATGTTAAGAAATATAAGTATACTAAGCCAAAAAGGTCTTACATTCAAACAGAGAAGGAGATAGGGAGGAGGTCCTGTAAGCACGAAGAAAAAAGAAAGAAAGGAGAGAGAGTGGGACAGATAAAAGGGATTAGCAACCATTATAAGGAATACCAGTGAATGTCAAAATTTGATCATTCGAATTGTACAGCAACTATTGAATAACACGAATCATTAGAGTTGAGGAAACCATAGAAAAAGCTTCCTGTGGATCATATGGATGAGGACATGATTGAGGCTTATTATAATCGAGTTTGTCGGTTGGCTCCTTTTCTACCTTTGTCGTTCTTCAATACCTCTGAGTAAACCAAGTTGAAGTTCACTGGCATCACTCACCATCACTCATTTATCCGACCGACAACAACATACAACTCCCTGAACCATGACTACGAGGGGACACAACAGAAATTAAAACCTATATATATAGAGAAAAGGGAAAGGTTTAGAGGAGAACATTAGACCTGCATAGAAAGACAATATAGACATTATTATTATCTAGAGGGTACAATGAGAAAACCTATACCTATAGGGGTGAATGGGTGTATAGAGGTCAAGGAGGATGAAGAGGGGAGAGGCAACCTACTCCTCTTGTAAGCCTCAACCCAGACATCACCTGCCTCTCTGCCTCAGCTAATTTTGCCCTGCTGGCTGGTATGATGTGTTCTGAATATACATACATTCACGCATATAATTATATAGTTCAAAGAGGACCCGCGGCCATGATTTCATTAATGATAAAAAAGTTATTGCGTAATACCTTCTCTCTTAGAAAGATACTTTTTTTGAGCAGTTGTGCCTAACTCTTTCTCATAGGAAGTCCGCTCAACCCTTCAAGTAGGTAAGAGATAAGAGCTACAGACAATGGACGCTACCGGGTTTATCTCTAAGGGGTTGATCTCTCTATGGGATTGATAAGCAACTTCTTGGGTCTTGGCTCAGCAGCTGGGTAGGTAGGGCTAAACATGGGTGACCGTGAACATGGAGCCTTACACAGAAAAAGAGTAAAAAAAAACCACTGACAGCTTTGACACAACTCTACCACTGTAAGGGAGGGAAGGTGAGGGAGTCAGTGCTGTGATGGTTGTCTGGCACTTGGTTCATGGGGGTCGCACTTAGTATGGTCGAGGAGGAAAAGAGAAAGATTATATAGAATATGAAGGACAGAACGAATGTAGTGTGTAAGGATAAGAGGGGAGAGAGGAAGAATGACAAATTAATGCATTAATCAATGAGATAAAATAAGGAGAAAAAAGAGGGATGATAAAAGAATAATAGGTGTAGTGAAAAGAAAGGAAGGAAAGAGGAACAGAGATGTAAGAGAACAGAGAGGATGATGTACTGTACGTACAGTCAACGATGAAAATGGTGTCGCTTCCTCTGCCTCGTCATGAACTACGTAATGTTACTTTTACCATAAGCTTCACAAACTCGTTAACTGCATCACCAGATTAGTTATAATATTTTCCTGCTGGATACTTTTATTTTATTTTATTGAATTTTATTTTATTTTATTTTATTTTATTTTATTTTATAATCATAAAATAATAATATAATACAATAATAAAATACTGACCTGTAATTATATATGGTGTAATCATATAATGGTTTATGTTATGAAGTTCATGCATAAAGTAAAGTCGAGATGTGTGTGTGTGTGTGTGTCTGTGTGTATTCCCACCAGAATATCTCGACTACTGCAGCGTAAACCCTATAACTGACATTCAACAATGAGGGCCCGAGCTGTTGCTAGGCATGGGTGGGCAGGGGTAGAGGGTATTAAGGAGGGGGGGGGGTCCATATGGTTGGATTAAGCTACTGACTGACTCTTGTGTTCAGGGGAATTTATCTATAAACTTTGACTTGGCATAAAAGGCAAAGGGGTGAAGGTCGATCTTTGCTGGTGGTGGTGGCAGTGATGTGTGTGTGTGTGTGTGTGTGTGTGTGTGTGTGTGTGTGTGTGTGTGTGTGTGTGTGTGTGTGTGTGTGTGTGTGTGTTGTAGCCATGACTCATGATGGTGGTAGTGATGTGTGAGTGAGAGTGTGTGTGTGTGTTGTAACCATACAACATGGTGGTGGTGGTTGGTAGTGATATGTATGTATGTGTGTGTATTTATTGTAACCATGCATCATGATGGTGGTAGTGTGTGTGTGTGTGTGTGTGTGTGTGTGTGTGTGTGTGTGTGTGTGTGTGTGTGTGTGTGTGTGTGTGTGTGTGTGTGTGTGTGTGTGTGTGTGTGTGTGTGTGTATGTTGTAACTATGCCTCACGAGTCTCATAGTAACAAGGCGTGCAGTGTGTCCTCTTCTCAAGGGTCTAAGGGTGGGGGTGGGGGTGGGGGTGGGGGTGGGGTGGAGGGGACAGTACAGCATCATTCTACACCCTTTTATCACAGACGGCACGAGGGCATTCATCCATTACAGTGGCTCTATTCACTAACTCTTTACACACTTTTAGAAAATATAGTCTTTTTTTTCTGGACATATCCATGGAAGTTATAATAGTAAGGGCATAGTAACCTAACATAATTTTTGGAGTATTTCACTATTGTTTCATTTCACAGGTGAGGACATTAGATGGCCTTCCTGGCGTTAGTCCTCACCTCTCACTACAGAAAAATTGACGGCTGTGAATATTATTATGACACTGTAATGTTCTAAATTTAATATTTGATCTACGACAGAAAATAATATAGAAATGAAGACCATCTTTATTCTTCGAAGACAGTAGTTTATGTATCTTACAACATGCTAAGAAACTGATGATTAACATAATCCAAGAATACCCTTAAAGTCAAAAATTGATTAAGTAAACCTTACCTTTGTCTTGAGTGTGACTGAGGGTCGACTAACGAGTAATGGATAAAGATGTCAGTTACTAAGTATTAGTGTGATTAAAAACATTCTAAAAAATATAGATTAATTTGAGAATGGAAGAACATCGCCCTTGAGTCTAAGGCCAAGACCTACAAGACCCTGTAGCATGAGGGAAAAGGAGACATAGAGGAAGGACAAGCACGAAAGAAACAGAAGGAAGGGAGGGATAGTTGAATTGGAATTAAAGAGTCTGTGGGAAATCCGTGAAGCAAGAAATCGAACACCTCCCTTATCTTATTCTCGAAACACTTTTTATTGAGCTGGAAAAACGAGGGTTGCCTGCTGGGTGGATGTATTGATTCGAAAAATGCCTTTCTGACAAAGTAACATCTATGATCTCATATCTAAAAGAAGAGTATAGAAGGAATGAAAGAAAGTGGAGGAAAGAGACTACAACTAGGATAGAAAGACGATATACCACAAAAGAGAAGGAGACAGAGAGGAGGGACAGCAAACACGAAAGAAAAAGAAGGAAAGGAGGGACAGCTGAAGAAGGGAAAGGAATGGCTAGGGTTGTAGGGACGTCAAACCTTTATAATTATACTGTCCACTTATAAGCAGACAAT
>JAWZYT010005843.1:0-33475 GCA_034508575.1 Petrolisthes manimaculis | reverse complement strand
TCTATATAGAAAAAAATCAACTGCTTTTTAGACCCATTAGGCTGACAATGCGGTCAGACAAATATCAATACCGATAGTTAGAGGTGGAAGGAATAGAAGGACGGGAAAAAAAAACTATACTGTATATAACCATTTTAACATTACTATAGGCCCAATAGGTTCACAATTCAGCGAGACAAAATAATAATAAGATTAGCTTGAGGTGGAAGGAAAGGAATGACGGGAAAAACACACTAGGTTATTGTATATTCCAGACATACACCAATGCACCTGAGTAAGGAAGGGGAAGCACTATTTTAGCTGATTAAGCTGACAATCTGTAGCGAGACAAATATCAATACGGAGAGTTAGATGTGGAAGGAATGGAATGATGGGGAAAAACACACTAGGTTACTTATATATTCAAGACACCAACGCGCATGGGTGAGGCAGGGGAAGTACTAGCTGATTAGGCTCACAATCTAGCTAGACAAATACCAACACTGAGAGTTTGAAGTGGAAGGAATAGAAGGACGGGAAAAACACACTAGGCTACTTGTATATTCCAGACATCAACGCGCCTGGGTAAGGAAGGGTGAAGTACTGTACTAGCTCTCTGTACACACACACAAACACGTAGAATTCCCTAATTATTTATCTTTGCTTAGTCACCAGTCTGCATTGTAAACAGTCAGTCGGTTATCCTAGTCATGTGTCCTTGCTTGTTTTGTTTGTATGCTGATTATTTTACTGAAGGACAGAATGTGAAAATTATCGTCTCAAGCTTGGAGCACAGACACACGCTCTTGTCTTACTCACACAAACAACATCCCCTTTTGAACACACACACACACACACACACACACACACACACACACACACACACACACATCTACCTAACGCCCTTGCCCTACACAAACTACGTCCCCTTTTGTACACTCACACCTAACGTCCTTGCCCTACACACACCACATCCCCTAGTACACACACACACTCACATACCTAACGTCCTTGTTCTACACACACCACATCCCCTTTTGTACACACACACACACACACACACACACATACATACATACATACATAACTATGCCCTTGCTCTGCACAAACCACGTCCCTTTTGTTCTCACCTCATTCAAGGTTATCCTTTTGTTAGCTCATGTCACTCGATAACAATCCATATGAGAGAGAGAGAGAGAGAGAGAGAGAGAGAGAGAGAGAGAGAGAGAGAGAGAGAGAGAGAGAGAGAGAGAGAGAGAGAGAGAGAGAGAGAGAGAGAATTTGGGTAAGTTCTAACTAATTCTCAAGTACTTTATCGTTTTACCATCATGGATATTTTGTAGTAAATAGGCTATGCAAAGGTGCGTCAAACAGTTTCTTACTGAGAGAGAGAGAGAGAGAGAGAGAGAGAGAGAGAGAGAGAGAGAGAGAGAGGAGAGAGAGAGAGAGAGAGAGAGAGTTTTCAATTTAAGAAGTGTGCATATTGTGCAAAATAAATGAGTTGAAAAATAATGAGAATGTTAACTATAATTATACCTATCTGTCTCTGTGTAAGGGACTCTGATGAGTGAATGGTTCCGTTGGTAAGAAGTAGCCTAATGTTTCCGCCAATTTAACTTCCACTTCATGAAGGATGTTGAGGTTGTGGTTAGGCTCCCTACTTCCTCTTCATTATTCCTTGTTTAGATCTGCCACAATAATATATAAATAAATAGATTAATTAATAGATACAGTGAAATAACAATAAATATACACAGAAACAAATAAATACAGTAATTATAGTACGTTGTTATTGATTTTACTGAATCATTTGCAGTCTTGATTTGATTTGTAATGCTCAGATTATCGAATACGAATTTCATAAATACTGATACGATTTTCATGTTATTTTATTATCGTGTCAAGAGGAAGGAAGGAAGGAAGGGCGTGTCCCTGTCTAAATATTGAACAGAGAGTGATAAATTTAGCGATAGAGTTAGTGGAAGGGAACATAATATAGCCTACTATCCTTCTCGGTGTGTATGTGTGTGTGTAGAGTTACGTAACAGTGTCAACTAACTCCAACTCTCTCTCTCTCTCTCTCTCTCTCCTCTCTCTCTCTCTCTCTCTCTCTCTCTCTCGTTGCTACTACAGTAAATGGGATAGGCTAATGTTACAGAATTGGAGGCTACTGATTACTCCAAACTGTTTCGTGCCTTAGGCTGGAGTATATATATATATAAGTATATAATAGTGTTGGTAAGTCTGGAGTAAATGATTCCTTACAGCTATTCTAGGCAACAGGCCGCCACCATTATTATTATTTTTTTGTTTTAATCTGGTCCAGTTTCATGGCATAACTTTGGAGGATTCAATTAAGGTGTTCCAATGTACCTAAAGTTTATTACACCCTCAAGGGAAATGGGAAAAATTAGGAAGATCTGATTCCTCCAAACTATGTCAGGAAACAATAATCCCTCCGTATATGAGGGCAGCAGAGATGTATATTATGACAAGGTTTGGAGGGCTATGTGTCCTCCAATTTTGCCCAATTGGAGGCTTCTGATTCTTCCTGACTATGCCACGAAACAAGCTCCTTCCTTATACGTGGTGTTTCATGGCACTATTTGAAGGACTCATTTACCTCCAATTTTCTGACTACAGCACAAGGTCCCTTAATGGATAGACCGGTTAGAGAGCATTATAATTATGGGTACCTTCCCAATATCATCATCAATACTGGTTATTTTCTCCAAGTTTATGTTAAATTTTAATAAGAAGCGTCCCAATGGGCAAGTTTGCATTCCTTTCAGTGTCACAAGGTAGCAATACTGAACGGTTTTGGCTCCCCATCACACCCGAGTAGATTCCTGTCCTCATTTAAGCCACTGTATCTCATATCTTTCTTTATTCTCCTTCGGTTTTGCTGTCCCTCCTCTCCCCTGCTTTTTTTAATTAAACACACTCATTTCATTTTTCCTTCCTTGTGCTTCTGTCCCTCCACCCCCTTGTCCTCATTTCCTTTTTTCTCCTCATTTCCTTCTTTTTCCTCCTTCGTTTTTGCTGTCCCTCCTCTCCCCTTCCTCTCTTACACAGTCCCAAGTTCCTACTTTTTCCTCCTTCGTTTTTGCTGTCCCTCCTATCCGTCTCCAGGTCTGTCTGGCTTAACACAGTCTTATTTCCTTATTTTATAATTCATATCCTCTCTTTTTTCCGCGTTCATATAATAATGCTCTATTACTAATAAACTATATATAGGGTTTGAGCTGGGAGTGACATTTGTGAGTTTGTGCCATAGAGAAATACAAACCAACAACAAACTTTACAAAATACAAACTTTCCTAGGTGTAATAAAATGCCAATAGGACAAACTCGTATTAGGCAAACTTCTCTCAGGTAATATCCTCAGTATACATTTCTCAACATATTTACAGAACCCAAACACAGATGAAAAACTAACTTCCCTAAATCAACCATAACATTCCCCAGGTGTAGAAAAAAAAGGCTATTATTCGGACAAACTCTCGGACAATCCTCAGTATACATTTCTCAACATATTTACAGAACCCAAACATAAGAAAACGAAAAAAAAAAACAGACCTACCCAAACCAACCTTAAGGGGATAGGTAGTATACTTTTGTTCATTGGAGTGCCTTGATTCCTCCAATGTATGCCAGGAAACAGAACCAGAAAAGCAAAAATATAATGGCGTTTTGTTGCCAGGAATAATTTGGAGGATTCAGTTGCTCCAGATTTACCAACACTACACTCCCCCTTAACATTCCCAAGTGCAGTAGGCTACATGGGCTTTTAATTGGTATTGTGTTGAAAAGACAAACAAATATTGATTCTTCTATAACAACAAAGAGGGAAATAGAAGACAACAACAACAGCAACAACACAGTTCACATTTACTTTTATTACACCGGGCGAGATATTATCGAATAAAGTAAAGTAGAATTATTGTATGTTTCTGTGAATGTATGTATCTATGTTTGTTTGTATGTATGTGTGTTTTAATACCCGTAAATAAATAGAGCCCTGTACATTTATATAGCCTCCTGTAGAATATTTAGTCTCAACCTATATAGCTATAATTATACACGTGTTGTTGAAAAGGGTAATAGATAGTGATCCTTGACAACAACAAAGATTGGAAATGCATGGAAAAAAAGAATACAATATATCCTTCCTCATTAAGGGTAGAGTATACTTTTGATAGATTGGAGTGCCTTGATTCCTCCAAAGTATGCCAGGGAACAGACCCAGATGAAGAAAAATAATGGTAAACTGTTGCCTGGAATAGTTTGGAGGAATCATAATCTCCAAAAAAGTAAGAGGAGATTATCTTGTTGGTAAATTCCACGTAAGGTTACCTACTACTGATTCCTCCTAACTAGACCATACCAGAAAACATACGTCTGTTTCGTGGTACAGTTTGGAGAAATCATCTCTAAAACAAGGGACTCCAAACATGGCCAGTGTATTTATATTTAAGAGTTATGTAAGTGATTTATTTGGTTATTTATTTTTTACTGTGTTGGTTATGTAAGGGGTTTGAGACTGTACTATACGGTTGTGTGTGTGTGTGTGTGTGTGTGTCCAGTTAGGTGTTGAGAGAGAGAGAGAGAGAGAGAGAGAGAGAGAGAAGTGGAGTACATGGAGTGGTGTGGTCAATTATTATAGTGAATGAATAGTGGATGTGGTGGGTGTATACTAAGTAGGGTATTGTGTGTGTGTGTGTGTGTGTGTGTGTGTGTGTGTGTGTGTGTGACCGGTCAAGGCAGTTCTGACCTCATTCTCCCCGACCCCACCTTCCTCCTTCTTCTACTACCTCTATACCTCGATAGTTCTTACATTCTCTCCTCTATCTCTCTCACTTCTCTATTCAACCTCCACCTTCCTCCCCTCCTCTCCTCTCCTCTCCTCTCCTCTCCTCTCCTCTCCTCTACCCTGTCCCTCTTCCCTTCTCCTCTCTCTCCTCCACTCTTTCCTTCTCTCCCTTCCTCTCTATACAACCCACACCTTCCTCCTCTCCTCTCCTCTCCTCTCCTCTCCTCTCCTCTTATCTCTCCCTTCTACTCTTCCCTCCTCTCCCTTCCTTGCTACTCTTAACAATCCTCCATTATTACATAACTTTCCTACTTTTACCTTTACTTTAATTATCCTTCCATTCACTCTTCTATCTTCCCCTCCTATCCCCTTGTTTATACCATCATCATTATCATTCTCTCTCTCTCTCTCTCTCTCTCTCTCTCTCTCTCTCTCTCTCTCTCTCTGCTCTCTCTCTCTCTCTCTCTCTCTCTCTCTCTCTCTCTCTCTCTCTCTCTCTCTCTCTCTCTCTCTCTCTCTCTCTCTCTCTCTCTCTCTCTCTCTCTCTCTTGTCTTCTTATCTAACGTAGCATACTTTCCCTCCCTCGATTTACATAAACATAACAAGTCGATCCCAAGTAAATAATATAATTGATAATAATAATAATAATAATAATAATGATAATAATTCAGATAATATTAATAATAATAATAATTGTAATTGCTTTTGTGATCCTAATATTTTTATGATAATTATTCTCTTGATTACGTACTAACACACACACACACACACACACACACACACACACGCACACAGAGAGAGAGAGAGAGGAGAGAGAGAGAGAGAGAGAGAGAGAGAGAGAGAGAGAGAGAGAGAGATAAGGAAGAATTGAGTCAACTACAGAGAGAGAGAGAGAGAGAGAGAGAGAGAGAGAGAGAGAGAGAGAGAGAGAGAGAGAGAGAGAGAAGGAAGGAGTGAGTATGTTAGTCGACTACAGTGGGTGGAGGTTATTCCGTAAAAGAATACCAAAGGTCATAGGAACTGGTGGTAGGGGAGGGTAGGGGAGGGGAGGGGTAAGGGGGGAGACAGAGGAGGAGGGATAGGGGAGCAGAGGTGTGGTGAGAGGAAGAGAAGAGATGTCGGTAGAAGATAGTAGTACGGTAGTAGTGGTTGTAATAATAGTAGTAGTAGTAGTAATAATAGCAGTAGTAGTAGTAGCAGTAATAATAATAATAATAATAATAAATAATAGTAGTACTGGTAGTAGCATTAATAGTACCATAGTAGTAGTTGTAGTAGTAATAGTAGCAGCATTAATAGTAGTAGTAATAATAATAGTAGTAGTAGAATTACATTAATAATAACTATAACAATAACAACGTGAGAACTATAAAGTGTTGTGTAAATATAAAAACAATACTGTAACTATAATGTGTAGTCAACTGTACAATATCCTACCTTCCCCTTCCTCTATCTAGCTTAGTATTGTATTAACCTAACTATACTCTATACTACTGCTACTCCTTGTAATACATATACTGTCACCATTATCACCACTACCACTACTATCTATCACCATTACAACTACTATCACTGCTACTACAACCACCATCACTATCACAACAACCACCACTACCACAAATACCACTACCACATCACTTCCCCATTGTCCTCCTACCCCTCACCTCTCTTCCACTTCCTCCTCTCCTCCCCTCCCCTCCTTCTCGTCCCCTCCTTCTCCTTCTCGTCCCCTCCTCTCCTCGCAATAATTATCAATGTTATGAACTTTAAGAGTGAAAAACTGAAAAACTGATGACATTTTTGGTCAGGGAAGTGAGGAAGTGATATTGATATATATAAAAGGGTGCTCTGAAATGGAAGTGTGTGTCTGTGTGTGTGTGTGTGTGTATGTATGTATGTGTGTGTGTGTGTGTTCGCTCGTGCGTGTAGAGATCGGGACACACACAGGTATATTGAATGCCAGATACAAATAAAAAATACAAATAAAAATAATTGTGTACACTGTTCCTGTCATTATCTTGTATTATTTGTATTATTATTATTATTATTATTATTATTATTATTATTATTATTATTATTATTATTAAGGAGGAGGGAGGGAGGGAAGAAGGAGCAAATAGGAGAAAGGAGGAGTAGAAGAAGGAAGGAGGAGTAGGAGAAGAAAGGAGGAGTAGGAGAAGGTAGGAGGAGTAGGAGAAGGTAGGAGGAGTAGGAGCAAATAGTAGGAAAGAGGAGTAGGACAAGGAAGGAGGTGGGGATGAGGAGAAGGAAGGAGGAAGAGGATGAAGAGAAAGGAGGTATAGGAGTGAGGACAGAAGGAGATCAAACCCGATAACCCTGAAAGTATAAGACAAGGAAGTCAACCTAATACCAACAAGAATGACTCAATGTGTGTGTGTGTGTGTGTGTGTGTGTGTGTGTGTGTGTGTGTGTGTGTCAAGTGGGTTCGGTGACTGATTGACTGACTAACTGACTGACTGACTAATCTTTTCGTATGCATATACTTTTAACTTTGACTCTTTCTCTCTCTTTCTCTCTCTCTCTCTCTCACACACACACACACACACACACACACACAAGTAAAAAAGGCGAACATGAAAACAGACACGAAAGAAGGAATAACACACAACAGTTGATGAGAGAGAGAGAGAGAGAGAGAGAGAGAGAGAGAGAGAGAGGAGAGAGAGAGCAGAGGAAGAGAGAGCACATTATTGTAACTGTACACACGGGAGCAGATCACGGGGTCAAGGACACACACACACACACACACACACACACACACACACACACGTTCTTCATGACCCACCCATCCACTCCCCAAGAACCTCACTAACTTTGGTTAATTGTGGGTTTGTGTCATTAATTACTGTGCTTGAAGGAAGGAAGGAATAAAGTATGATTATATAGTAAAGGGGAAGGAAGGGTTCGATGGTGATAAATGTTTTGGTTCAGCAGAAAATTGTAGAAGTTTTGGAGTAGCCTAACATATTTTTTTTTTTTTTACTATTTTACTATTGCTTACTTAGACACACACACACAGACACATACACACAGACACACACACACACACACACACACACACACACACACACACACACACACACACACACACACACACACACAGACTTACAGACAGACAGACACACACACACACACACACACACACACACACACACACACACACACACACACACACATATATATTGAAAAAACACAATCTGGTATATTTCGTGTAGCCTAACTAACTAACTAACTAACTAACTAACTAACTAACTAACTAACTAACTAACTAACTAACTAACTAACTAACTAACTAACTATCCGGGGAAGTGAGTGGTGGTATGCTATAGGTTGGCAATCGTTGTTTTTACGATGGCTCTTATAAGATTAGGCTTCCTGTCCACCGCATCAAAAATTTAGAACCGTAACTCATCCGGAAATAAACAGAAGAACAAAAAAATCTCCCCTTGTCCTGCAACACCATCGAATGAAAAAATGAAAAAAAAATAAAAAAAATTGAAGAATGATGAGAAAATATTCCTGTTGTTGGTTTCTATAATACTGTAAAGTCTTCCTATCATATATACCAAGAATTTAGTACCGTAGCTCATCCGGAAATAATTCCAAAAATACCCTCTTTCCATTCTTCAACGCCAAAGAAATGAAACACAACCTCGAGAGAAATGTGCTGCAAAACTCTAGATATTTTTCGTTTATCTGTGTAATATTGGTTCTTAAGGGGGTCTTTAAAATTCACTCCATTGGCTCATTTTCATTCATTTGATACAGGATATTTTTTTATTTATTTTTAGCTTTACCGTATTTATATAATTAACTTGGTTCATAAAATTAACTCAGATGACTCACTTTCATCCACCACAAACATGACTTTTAATAGTGAGTGTACAGACTATTAATTATTCGTGACTGTACAATACAATTAACGCGGTGTATATTGTAATTTCGGAATTTCGGTGTAATTTTGAAGGCATCCATATTCAATAAACAACCCATTTCCTGTTGTGTACCTAAAATTGACCAACCATCCAACCTTGCTCCCTACACACACACACACACACACACACACACACACACACACACACACGTTCTTGGGTACACTCTAAACACAGCATCGGGACATACATACATACTTCTATTATATACCTGTCTTTACTCGCCTATCAATTTATCTATATGTATGTATGTATATTATATACAGTATATAATTATGCCCTCTATATGACAGCATGTCTATCTCCTTTATATATGTATCCATCTGTTTCTATTCGTCTATTGTATCATTATCTATCTATCTATCTATCTATAAGTTTGTCTGTGTGAGCCTGTCTCTATCTAGTTTCTATATAATTTTTCATCGCCTCACAATTGCGCGGTCGAACTTCTAAGAATTTTTTTTATGATGAGAAATAAAATTACTTCCTAGTATGAGGCCGTCAAGTTGTCCTGAGAGAGAGAGAGAGAGAGAGAGAGAGAGAGAGAGAGAGAGAGAGAGAGAGGGCTACAGACTTTACTTGGGTGATTCAGCAACACTTCCCAGAACGACAAGTGTGCGAAGGAGAGATAAGCGTATGGGTTACACACACATACATACATACATATTATACACACACACACACACCCAAACATACTTGCATATTATTCACCACACACACACACACACACACACTCTCTCTCTCTCTCTCTCTCTCTCCCTCTCCCTCTCCCCCTCTCTCTCTCTCTCTCTCAATGGTAATATATACTGTGCAAGCATATGACAAAAACATGTGTGAAGAGAGAGAGAGAGAGAGAGAGAGAGATAGAGAGAGAGAGAGAGAGAGAGAGAGAGAGAGAGAGAGAGAGAGAGAGAGAGAGAGAGAGAGAGCCCTTATAATTATACTTCACGGTGTTAAGAAAGTTCAGTGGGTAGAACCTTGATTAAATATGCAGAAACCAGCCAGCTAGCTAAGTAATGGAAAAAACCAGCATAGCCTAGTAACCCCCTGCAAGGCGAGAAGTAAGCAAGCCACCTGACTCGTTAAAAACATGATAAATAATACAATACAGTGATTCCTATGTATTTATATATAGAATTGTTGATATAGAGCGAATTAGAGTAGGATATATTGTTTACATACCCAATATAGTTTCAGTTTTATTGATGAACTATAGCAATAAATTTCCAAAGCTTGTTGTCTATTTGTCACAGCTTATACTAGGCGTAATATAAAGTGGTTAGGCTTATACTCGCTTGGAAGGTTTATGCATAATATTTACTTCACCCACCTTGACCTTATCACACCCGAGTCCAATTTGCTACATCACTTATTATTTGTACAAGTTTATACCTTATCTGAATTGTATTATCATTTGGCCTCGTTGTTACGTCTAATCGTGTCGTAGAGTGTGTGTGTGTGTATGTGCTTGTTTTATAATAATAATAATAATAATAATAATGATAAAAATAAAACTAATATTATCATCATCTTTATGTGACAGATGTATTGCTAACTTAGAGTATGAAATTAAATATAGAGGATAAACACAGCTTATGTTATATTAAAGGGAGATTATCTTGTTATATTGTTTGACGATGAAACATGTATTCCTACTTTTGTACGGCACCTTAACCTTAAAGGGGAAGATTATTTTATTGGTGAAGTGGAAGGTCTCTGCTGATTCCTACAAACTATGCCACGAAACAAATCCCCTATTTGTAACATTAAGGTGATATTGTTGCCTGGGTTAATTTAGAGTAGACTTTAGAGTTTAGAGGAATCGGTAACTCTCCAATTTACCCAAAAAGGAAAGAAATAGAAAATCTCTCCTTTGGATATATTTCATTTGATCATATCTAAACTTTCCTACTTCTTTCATCTCTCTTGGGGTAACTATCTGAGGTGTTGGCGGTCATTCCCCTCGTGTTTGGGTTTTACCAACAATATTATACCTGGACCACGAGTAGCCTAACTGGTTGAGACTGACTGGAAGAGAAGGAAGTGAAAACGGTGTAAAACGAATGAGAGGGAGGTGGAGAAAGGAGAAGAATGAGAGGGAGGTGGAGAAAGGAGAAGAATGAGAGAGAGGTGGAGAAAGGAGAAGAATGAGAGGGAGGTGGAGAGAAGAATGAGAGGGAGGTGGACACGAACTACACACACACACACACACACACACACACACACACAACTAAGAAAGAATAAAAGTGAATGAGAGAGACTGGAAGATGAAGGAAGTAAAAACGGTGTAAAACTCAAGATAATGGTAAAGAAGAAACCAACGTTATGTCAACTCACATCAATAATTTTACCAACTTAAAACTTTCAGTATGTTTTCTAATACAAAATAACTATCATGATTAAGTTACCATGGAGTGAAGAAGAGTTGGTAATATTTTAACGCCATTTAAAACTGATATGAGTGAACAAATTTAAAGCACATAATAGTACTCAATAGAAATTAATTATCCCAGTGTAAGGAAATTATTCTGAAAAAGTAACACAATATTTTCTTAGGGGTTTATCCTACAATTGAACGTACTGTACTTCTCTCTCCCCAATCTATCCTTCCCCAAGTTTATTAAGTGTATTTAACATTACATAGCAACATTATTCCATTAACAAACTCCTTTCGTGTATACTGGCATTTATAATTGTTGTTAGATGTTGTTCATTCCTGTTATTTGATTATACATTACTGTTGTTATATGCTCTAGGCCTACATTACTGTTGTCATTTGCTATTCATGCTTTGCTGTTCCTTACTGTTGTTTTTTTTCTGATTCATTACTGTTGCTATTTGCCATTGTCATTGCTATTCATTACCGTTATGTTTCATTCATTACTGTTGCTGTGCCATTTATTACCTTTGCCTGTCGTAAATAAACCCTTCCCTCCAATCCGTAACCCCTCATTGTTTTGTTTACAGATCGATGCGCCCCGTTGCTGAGACAGGAGAGAGATCGAGGCTAAGATTCAAGATGTACTCTGTGTATTCGTGGGGTTGTCCTCTCTTCATCAGCCTCATAGCCATTGTTGTCGAGTACCTACCACAAGAATATGACATCATCAGGCCTGGTTTTGGGGATACCAAGTGCTGGTTTGAGAGTAAGAATGTAGTATTTTTTTATTTGTTTGTGTCTGATTGTAGGTATGTTTTTGGGGTTGGTTTTGTGTTTGTATTTTTTATTTTTATTTAGGAGGGTGTGGGTCTAAACAGGAGAAAGTGGAAATAGATAGAGGCAAGTGGAGAAGAGATAGAAATTAAAGTGTAGGTAGATAAAAGAGAATAGGAAGGTGTAGTTAAAAAGAGAGGAGGAAATAAAGACGAGACAAGAGCAAGTGGAGAAGAGAAAGGAGGAGGCAGGGAAGAAACGGAAAAGGATAGATATAAAGAAAGAAGGAGGAAAAGAAGAGACAGCAGAGGAAAGATACAAAGATAGAAGGAGGAAGAGGAAAGACAGGAGATGATAGATAAAAAGAAGATAGGAGGAAGAGAAGAAGAGACAGGAACAGGTAGAGAAGACGGTAGGTAAATGTTGAAGTGGAAAATCCAAGTCGCCCTGGGGTAAATGTTTAATGACAGGCTTCTTGACCGGTTTGTTACCTTCCTCCCTCCATCTCTCCCTCCCTCCCTTCATTCCTAGTTATCTCCCTCCCTCCCTCTTCCCTTTATTCCTAGTTATCTCCCTCCCTCCTCCCTATTATTATAAGGGTTTAGGAGCATCTTCGGCCCCTGCCACTCCCTTGCAGTTTTTCAACTATCCATCATTTCTTTCTATTTCCTTCCTTCTCGCTGTCTCACCTCTATCATCTTCTCTTGGCGCTATATGACCTCACTGTTGCGGCGTCTAATATCTATCAATCAATCCCTCCCTCCCTTTCACTTTCTCTATTTCCAGTTCCCTCCTTCCATCCATCCCTCTCTATTATCCTCCTTTTTCCTTTCCCTCTATTATAAAAAAAAGTCTTATCCCTGTTGTCATCCCCATCCCTCCCTCCATCCCTCCCTTTCATAATATATTTCCAGCCACCCCTACCCAAGATCTTGCCCCTACCACATTCCCTCCTTTCTCCCGTTCTTTTACTTATCTCCATTCACACCACCTCAACAAAATCTCTCTCTCTCTCTCTCTCTCTCTCTCTCTCTCTCTCTCTCTCTCTCTCTCTCTCTCTCTCTCATGTATTCTACTGATTGTATGAGAATAATGTTGTCAATGAACAGAAACCCAGCTGAATTATTCTTTCTTTGTTTACCGTCGTCATCCTAATGTTTTCGTCAATTATAAGGGACCCTGTGATGTAGTAAGAAAATTGTAGATTAGTGAGTCTTTCAATTATTGCCACGAAACACTAACTATCTAGAAGGAGTTTGTTTCGTGGCATAGAAAGGAGGAATGAGGAACCACCAAGTCTCTCTCATACACGATCACAGGGTCCTTAATTATAAAGTACTGCAATGTGAAAGTCATTCAAATCCGGCTTTTTTTTTC
Source organism: Petrolisthes manimaculis (assembly GCA_034508575.1). Taxonomy (NCBI): domain Eukaryota; kingdom Metazoa; phylum Arthropoda; class Malacostraca; order Decapoda; family Porcellanidae; genus Petrolisthes; species Petrolisthes manimaculis. The sequence goes on along the minus strand of JAWZYT010005843.1, from coordinate 20,198 downwards.
TCTTGGTAATACATTGGATCACTGACGAGTCCTCCAAATACTACTGCAAAACAAATCCCTTACATGTATATTTAAAGGAATCTGTTTCGTTTCGTAGTTTGGAGGAAATAAATGAAAACGCACTGTCATATTATAGTGAGGAAACAAAATACAAACAAACAAATAAATATATAAAAAAATAGATACTTCAATGATAAAATAAGTACCTCGGTAAATAAACATAAAAAAAGGGTAAAGATCCAGGAAATAATAAAGTAGGCAAAAATGGACAATAAATAAAGGACTATAATAGAGCAGTAGGCTAGGCGTTACAAGGTCGCTTATATCGGCCTTGTTGGGTTAGGTTAGGCTTGAGTCTTGGGGCTTGTAACTTATACGTGTTTATTTTTAATTTGGTTTTATTATTCTGGGAACTTGTGTGTTTGTTTGTCTCTGATATTCTTATTTGATCATGACTTGTATCTCGTTTTTTAATGTGTGTGTGTATGTATGTGTGTGTGTGTGTGTAATGGTAAATATTTTAGAAGCAAGTTAGCTAGGGAATTATTAATATATTTTTTCAACAATGCATATTTTATTTACTACTTAACTAAATAACTGTACATGTTGACTGGACGGAAATAATTGGCTGAGGAAAAAAAAAAAAACCACAGTCTGATAATTATTTTACCCATGCAGTCGTGATGTAGTTTATTTGTTGTTGTTGTTTGTAATAATGAGTCGTAAACATTCCAACAGCCTACTACTTACACAAACTTTGAAGGCAAGTATGTTTTTATTTAACCTTTTCAAACAACAACCTTTATTACACAACAACAACAGCAAAAAATATGAATACTGAAACTTATTACCTTTGTCGAAGTTGAAAATATTTATCAAAGGTGTAAAAAATAAAACACTCGTCTATTCACGTAGTTAAATGTTGTTTAAAAATAGAGTTGAATTGGAAAGAATGCTAATACTGAACGCTCTATGGATTAATTTCTACCAGCATAAGGACTATTAAGGAGAGAGAGAGAGAGAGAGAGAGAGACAGAGACAGTGACAGTAGCATATCTTTTACGAGTATCTATCCCCGCTAACCAAAATCCTCTTTCCTTTCCACCCCCAACAGATAGACAGTCGATGTGGGCTTTCTTCTACGGGTTTGTGTTGGTGTTGGTGGTGTTGAACATTGTCTTCTTCTGTTGGGTGGCTTGGATACTCATCATGGCACAGAACGACCCCATCCTACAGCGTACCCGTCAGCAGAACAGGGAGAGGTAATTATAAGGGCGTTTTAAAGTCTCATGTTGGCAAATTGGTGGAGGAGAGGGTAGGCCTACTGATTCCTCCAAACTATGCTAATAAAACAAATCCCCACTGTTCATATTACCCTCATGGCATGGAGTAACCAGTAGCCCTCCAACTTGTGTATGAAACTGTCAAATTGTTAAAATATTATGATTGCGGGTAATGATATGATTTTGTATATACTGTATACATATATATATATATATATATGAGTGGGTGTATATGCAGGTAGCGCGTTCATGTGTTTCAAGACCTACTGTATATTGGTGTGTTCCAGGTACATTAATATTATATTAATGTATATGTGTCGAGATACTTTGTCTTTGCTGATAATTATATCCCTCTGTTGCAGGAAGTGTATATGTTGAGATATTTTGTGTTTGCAGTTAATTATATCCGAATGTGTGTTGCAGGATGTGGTTGTATGTGAAGCTGTTCCTGGTGATGGGACTCACTTGGATTACTGAGGTCATATCATGGCAGGAAGGAAGTTGTGAGGCATGGTTAGTACCTCAATGATACACTCATTCTCTTACTTACTTGTTGTGGGCGAAGCAAAGTTTACGTTGCCCTCTAAATATTACATAAAAACAGTCTCCTAACATTTATACTGAGGTAGTCTGTGTAAGAAAATAATTCACCTAAAAGAGATTTTCCCCGTAATCAATAATGTAATGTTTCAATACAGTGTTGCTTTTCCCTCTTATGATTCTATACTTTCATACTTTTATCGGCTGCATTTCTTTTCCAGGATTGCCACGGACATCATCAATTCTCTCCAGGGCTTCTCTATTTTCCTCATTTTCATTTGCAAGAGGAATATGATCAAAAGGGTGAGTGAGATTCAATGACACCAGGAGACATTAACAGTAATTCAATTTACTTTTTGAAGTCTTATTATTGATGATGATGATTGGTACAGTATTATTAGTTACTACACCTAGACCTTTGTATATTCATATATAGTATATTTTCATGGCTGGTAACCTGTGTGTCTTATCATGAGGGATTTTCAGAAACAGTGTACAGGACTCTATATATTTTCACCCTTTTAAACAAATGGTCAACATTATTTTCCTTAATATCTGGATTATTGACTAATTCACATCTTACAATAGGATCTAAACACAGTAATTTGTTAATGAAGTTGTCAATATACCCAATATTCCCACGACTGACTGGCATCTACCTCTTTACAGATCCGGACTAACTGGGAGCCATACCTGCGTCGTGTGAAGGAACTGTTTGGTCCGTCCCGTCCTCCCCCATCCACCAGGCAGGCCGTGCATGACACCTCCTCATTCTCTTCCTCTGTCCAACGCCCCAGCCAGTCCAATGCATCCCAGCGCACCGTACAGAGTCAGATCTCACTCGACCCAACCACCGCCTCCAGGTTGGGGTCAAATAAAGGCTGATTAATGCACTGACTCATTTGTCTGTTTGCTTGCTTATATGTATACACCTATTTATCTATACCTATTCATATACTGTACTGGGTCTTCCCACCCATTATGCATTTTATATAAGCCATTTCCTTATGCAGTATCTATAAGGATTATGTATTTTAAAATACAGTACGGTAATGATAACCAAGTTTAACTGATTACTAATTGAAGTTGTTACTAATTTTATGTTTTTCTTGTATATATCTATAGGGATTACTAATGCAGGTTGTTGCTGTACTAATATGTTTCTCTTGTATGGTTCAGAAAGTTGTCAACTACGTCCCTTGGTTCCCTGGCTGGGGCTCCCGTCCATGCCACCTCCTCCGTGGGGTCGAATGGGACACCTCTCACTTTCTCCAACTCTCTCTCTATGGACACTATCACTGAAGCTACACACCAGGAAGCAGAGGAAGAGGAGGCAGCAATGCAAAACCAAACAGAGGTAGCACAGAAGCAGGGACAGATAGAGCAGAAGCAAGGACAACAGGGAGAGCAGAAGCAAGGACAACAGGGAGAACAGAAGCAGGGACAGGGAGAGCAGAAGCAGGGACAAGTTGAACAGGAGCAGGGACTAGGGGAACAGAAGCAGGGACAGGGAGAACAGAAGCAGGGACAGGGAGAAGATGAAAAGCAGGATATTGAGAAGAAAGAACCAAGTCAAGAAATAGACAGATTATCACCTGCTTCCTTGAAAGTGTCAGAGCCGCGGACCAATGATATGACAACCGAACAGATGTCACCAGAGGAGGGAAGTAACCACAACACCAGCAACAGGGTACAGACACATCCTCGAGGTGACACCACTCACAATACAGAGAATACCAGATTAAATGGTAGAGTGTCACCGTCTCAAGTGGAGATTGATATGCCCTCTGATTCTCCAGGTCAGCAGGAAATAGACACCCAACTAAGAGCACCAACGTCAAGGGACACAATGGTAAATGGTGCACTAAAGGCAAGTGATGAAATGGTACCTGTAAAGACTATTGAAGATAGAGTCTCACCTCCCAGTAATGATAACTTAGAGGGTAATAATGATACAGTGATAACCCCTGCTCCTGCTGGTGAAGATGCCATCGGTTCCAAACGGGTCCCGTTGGAATGCTATAACCGGGCATTTACCACGGACGATGACGATGACCTGCCAATCGAGGTGTGATCAAGGAAGGTGGTTACATCAGGGTACGACATGCACAGTATAATGAAGAGCCATAGTACAGTATCTTGAAGCATTTCCTCCTTGACCTTGTGAGGAAAATTAGAAGTTTGTTCTTACTCATGGCTTACTGTGAACAAATTAGATATACTTAAAATACAGCCATCAGTTAATGTAAGACGGAGAAGCGTTGTTTCTGGCGCGGATGTTAGTTTAGTTACTAGAACCGGTGAAGTTTGTACTGGTGAATGATATGAGTTTGTCAATTCAGTCCAATACAGAGAACAGAAATACAGTACATTGTTGTAAGGCAAAGGAATAGTGTAGTGGCATGGGTGTGAATGTTATGCCACAAACTTTTGAATGATTTGAAACTTTCAGGGTACCGGTATCCTTTGGCATTTCAAACAAGATATATATATGATAAAAACTTGCATATATGACTTTGGAATTGTGTTATGGTGACTTTGATGTTGTGATATGTTGATGTTTTTTATGTATATATGTGTGTTATATAGTGTTATATAAATGAGAGATGCTGATGATCTCACAATACAAAGTCTGGTAGTCTTGTGTTGTGTTGTGTTAGATTTTTTTATGTGAATGTATATATTATATTGTATGCTACAGAGTGTTAGGCTAATGGGAGATGATAATGATCTTGTTTCAGCCTATTGTATTTGATTCAAATATTGTGTACAGGACAACTGTAATTTCTAAGGCTTTAAAGACCAGAATAATAACAGCAAAATGTGGAAGATTAGGCCAACCTTTCTGCAATTCAGTGGAAACTTTGAGTTACATATTATATTATGTAAATGAAAGTACTTCTTGGAGAAGAAATTCAGGATTGTAGACTAAATATGTATTACTCTTAGTAACTAAGGACAATCTTGAGAAACCTGTACGTTTTATGTTAAGGGTATGAGATGAAGTGAGATTCCATTGCATGTCCCAAACTATAACACAGAATGCTATGTTAAGACAGTGTGTTTATGAGCAGTGTTTGGAGAAATCAGCAATCTTCAATATACTGAGATGATCATAAGTTCCTTGGGAGGTGTAATCAGTATTTATATTGAAGGATGGGTTGTGGTAAGACAGATTTGATGTAGTAGTGTTGATGTTATTAAATATGAAGACTACTGTACTGTTATGGTAATATGCAGAAGTTGGAAAACATTTAAGACACATTAGAATAGATATACAGTATATGACTGTAAATTTACCGGTGTTCATCAGTTGCCATAGTTACCAGAGTTTGCAACCAAGGAGAGTCATGGTTGTGTATGTTAGAGGCTGCCATAATATGTTAGTTAATTTTTTAGGGTAGATGTGCAGTTGCCAGCAGATGAATCAAAGAGCCGCCCGTATGCATGAACATCCTTGGTGTTGATGATGGGGTGGTACCGATACGATGACTCTGTTGTAGTGTGTCGTTGTACCGTTGCCACGCCATCGTCAACACCATGGATGTTCTTGCATACGGTCCAAAGACACAAAGATGATCATTGATTTGGTTGGACTTTGCAAACCAATAACTTGATTAAACATGTGAAAAACTAACACAGAATGAAAGATACAGTAAAAAGTGCAGTGTCTTTTTTGTTTTCTGAGAGATAGCGTGATTGTATTGTATTTGATGTAGTCATTATGAACTGCATGTTTTTATGTCATATGTTGGGAACTGTACACCTCGCGAATGGACACAAACAAGTAACAGTGAAGGAGTTGAATTGTTTGTGTTTGGTGAGATCTCGGAGTATGTCAGTGGAAATCAGATCTATGCAGTACAGATCAAAGCAGAAATCTAAAAAAAAAAATAAAAAAAATTGGCACTTTCAGTCAACCAAACAGACATACATTAATTCACTATTGCTTATTTTCATCCATTCAGAAAGTGTAAATTTATGCCTATATATACAGTATTGTATTGTACTCCCCAATCTGGTGCTCGAAAATAAAATATTAAGTACAAATATCACTGAATCTCTGACTTGAGCTGTTAGAGGTGTTGAATCTGTACATCTGTTTTTCTTTTCTCTATCAGTAGGTTCCTATACAATATGCCTACTTACAAGTTATAGAATTAATAAGGTGATGATAAGACAGACCCATTTAGATTTGAATGGGGTTGGGAGATGCAAGGAAATGCCTGGCCGGTTTCATACGTCTCTCAGATCTTGGTTACTGGTTACAACCCAACCCAATTGAGGATTTTATTTGGTGGTAAGGAAATGAATAGACTCTTGAGGATAGGCCACCATTAATTAATTGAAACCGTGACAGGCGAGTTATAGAGAAATTACAGTTCTCTATATATTTTTACCATGGCCAGCCCCTAAGGAGAGTTAAATACCGTACAGGCTTCAATGAATGAATGAGCTTGAGAATATTATCCGAATACAAATGAAATAGGAATATTTATTATCTGGAGTACAGTCGTGGCACATACTGTAGTCCTTGACCTGACTTCCCCTTACACCTTGGTCAAGAATAATGTACAGCCATGGGTGATAGTGCTGGACCAGCCTACAGGGTCCAAGTGTTCGAGAGCAACTGAACATTTTCGAACAAGTTAATTTTACAAACCATTCTCAACGTTGAGAGAGGTTTATAATAAGACTCACTTTTTAAAACTGTTCAGTTACCCTCCAACACTTAGACCCTGGTCCAGCACTATCAGCCATCCTGAGCCATGGCTGTACACTGTATTTGTATATACATTTTAGGTATTGTAGAATGTGTTGAGACAGAATCCGATATAGAATTATATACTTTTTAATTAACAATATGTCCATGGTATTTATAGATGATTAACGGTAAAATAATAAATGTCAGTGAATGAGTGACAGATGTCAACAAACCGGCGGCCATCTTGAATAGCACCTTCTCGATCCATCATCTCTATTTCAAAGATAATTAAGCCGTATTTAAGGTAAGTTATGCCACTTTAACAGTAAAATATCTATCATGAATAATTGTAGTTTATTTTACGTAGTATAGAGACGCTTAAATTAATTCCATATTGTAAAACTAGGAAGATAAAGGATACGAGTAGGCTGATAAGCTGGTACTGGCATTGAAATAATTAATAATAATCCATTAATGTTATTAGTGACGCTGACACTGGCTACAGCGGCGGATCACCACGGCTCTGATCGATCTGGATCAAGACATTATCATATATCAAGTAAGTAATCAGTTAATGTTATAAATATTTAAGGAGGTATTAGGTTATACTTTGGGTAAATTTACTGTAAACCTGGGTTCAGTAAAACGTATTCCCAAAACAAAATATAGCCAATACAGCCACAAGTGGCGTGAATATTACAACATGAATAAAAACAACTACACAATAATAAAGTATCTGAATAATTTAAAGCAAAAATCTCTTTTAAATAACTTAAATTAAACATATCTACATAACTTATTACTAAAACCTATATATATTTTAAAGCCCAGTATCTATCTCATCTACATTCATTATATTAAGCCTGTCCCTTTACTCCTGCATATTCCAAAAATACCCTGACCCCCTCTTAACCCCTCCCAAGCCTGTCCCCCTTTTCCCGCACCCCCTTAATTAACTTAAAGCCCAAAATCTCTCTCTCTCTCTCTCTCTCTCTCTCTCTCTCTCTCTCTCTCTCTCTCTCTATGTATTAATAACCTCAAGTGATGTAGTAGCCCAAAATCTCTCTCTCTCTCTCTCTCTCTCTCTCTCTCTCTCTCTCTCTCTCTCTCTGTGTGTATTGCTAAGCTCAAGTGATGTTGTAGTGGTTAAGGGTTTGAGTCCACACGTAGCTGGTTGCCCCTTGTCCAATCTGTCCCTCGAGGTCATGAATGAAGAGCATAGAGCCGTTGTGGAACTCTGTACGGATAGACACGGGCACCACCTGACTCTTCCTCCTGTAGGGGTGAAGGAGGGGAGGGGTGAGTGTGTCAACAGTGGCAGGGGTGAGGTTAGTGAAATTTGGAAGGAGGGAATAAAGGGGGTAGGAAGGCAGTTGTAAATACAAAGTTGGAATAAATGAAATATGAGTATGTTTATAAATTAAGTAATCATTGTCGTTACTGATTTTAAAGGTGTTTGTTTGTAGTGTATGGAGTTACTGGTTCCTCCAAACTATACCAGAAAAAGTTGTTATTTATAGTTACTTCATTATACAAGTGGAATGTTTATTTATAGCAGTTTGGAGGAACCTGTAGCCCTTCAATTCACCCACCACAGATGACCCCTTAGAAACACAACCAATATAATACTGGCACGATACCTGACGTCAAGCCACCTGGCGTTCAAATCCCTGGGCAGGAGTCCCGTCACATACACGTCTTCTAACCAGAGGGGCGGCCCAACCCTCTTACTATCCTCCTCCAGCAGACGGTCAGCCAGCCTCCCGTGTAGCACGTAGGCGTACCCTTGGCAGTATGGCGGGTACGTGTGAGGGGCGTACTCCTTGGGGTCCACCACGTAGTGTGAGAGACATCCGTGTTGCGTGGCTTCCCTACACACGGACCGGGTCATGGAGCGGGCACACACGGCGTCCTGGGTGTCATTGACGGGCCGCAGGATGTCCAGGAGAGCGAAGAAGTTGATGTAGGCGTCCACATCACACTTGAGCATCCAGGTGGCGTTGGTACAGAAGGAACGGTACCAGTGAATTGCTGCCAGGGACTTGATGGTCAGGTTCTTCCTCGTCTCTAAGAAGTCAAACTGGACAATGTCGTGGTACTTGTCACTCTCGTCCTGAAGGTGTTTCTGCGTCACCGGCGAGAGGACAGCGCCCATGATAAACACGGTACGCATCTTGAGTCTACGGGCAATGGCGTCGCTGCCCCACATCTTGCGTATCATATTTCGGTGGTAGACGCCCGTCGGGTTGGAGGTGACGGCGTTAAGAAGGTACACGTCTTGACCTTCACACATCGCTGGTTCGTTGATCCGTAGACTGTAGGGCCAACCGGGTATACGATCTCTGATGCTGTTCTCTTTATCTGATGTACTCTCTTCGTTTGATAAGATACCATTCTCCTGTTCATTTGGTTGTCGATGTTGGGGTGATGAAGTGGAGGGGTTCTGTTGTTGTTGGTGGGCGTGGCGTGGGAGGCGTGGATGATGGCCGTGTTGTTGTTGGTGGTGGTGTTGGTAGTAAGGCCCAGATACAGCCACCATCAGGAGAGACAGAACGCCCCCCACAGCCACCGTCAGTAGCGCCACGGTCACCAGGCGACGAGGGCTGGACCGACTCCCGATCATCACGTCTGTAATGTTTTAGCGACGGAATTCAATTTGTATGAAATTTGTTATGATTTTTTTTATGTACGAAATTGAGATTGTATGACACGTATTATGGATAAAAATGAACATGTATGAAAGGTGGTATGGGAAATTGAGCATGTATGAAACGTATTTTGGATGTAATTGAGTATGTGGATAGTGTTATGGGCGAAATTGAGCATGTTTGAACATTGTTATGACATTTTGTTGTTAATATATTTGTAGAAACAAAAGGGTGATATCCTCTTCCATTTAGGCCATGTTTTCCACTGCTGTTTTGAATCTTAACTTTTACCAAGATGGGTAACACATTTTTTTTTATATAATTATCACAACCACCACTTTCTGTAGTACCTACTAACAATATTCTTACTTGATAAAATTGGTAACTTTTGTATAATGATAACCACCACTTTCCTACTTTTACACATTGGTAACACTTTTACGAAATTCACAACAACAACAACAACAACAACCACTTTCTGTAATATACTCTATCCTATATTCGTCATTATCACAAATATTTTTTATACAGTATACATACACGTCCTGTACGATTCTTACCTCACGCTTTCGTATCAGTAAACACAAACACGAACAACCAATTGGTAAATATTCACAACACAACACAACACAACACAACACAACAAATACACAAATTATAATGAGACGAGTGAGTGATGAGTAAATGAGTAACACTGGCAGAAAACTATACTAACTACTGACGAAGGATGAGTGTGTATGTGTATGTATGTATGTGTGTTGAATGAGGGAGAGTGAGTGTTGAACGAGTGAGAATAACTACGAAATCCGACGAAGTGAGTGAATGAGTGGGGATAAATTCGTGAGGAGAGTGAATGAGAGATTGAGGGAACAAGTGGTGAGGAGAGTGAATGAGTGAGTGGGGGATTTATAAGTCTTGAGTGAGGCTGAATGAGTGAATATATTGAACGAAGTAGCAAGTAAGATGTTTAGCCTGTGAGTGAGGGAAGAGAATGAGGCAGGGAGAGCGGAGGTGTGTTGGGAAGAGAATGAGGCAGGGAGGGAGAGCGGAGGTGTGTTGGGAAGAGGAGGAGGCAGGGAGAGCGGAGGTGTGCTGAGAAGAGAAGGAGGCAGGGAGAGCGGAGGTGTGTTGGGAAGAGAAGGAGGTAGGGAGAGCAGAAGTGGTGTGGTGTTGTGTGAGGGAACTGCAAGCGACAGAACTCACGGCTGTTTGGTTGACTGTGGTTGACTGGCTGGGTGTCTACTCTGTGGTGGCTTCCTAACGGTATATACACAACTGCTGTTACTCCTTCTCCTCCTCCTCCTTCTGCACTGTCACCATCGTTACCAACACTATACTCTGTTCAAAACTTGTGTTCCATTTTCCTCTATCTATCTGCCTCTATTTCTATCTATATCTTTATATCTATATCTATTTCTATCTATATCTTTCTATCTATCTGCCTCTATTTCTATCTATATCTTTATATCTATATCTTATTTCTATCTATATCTTTCTATCTATCTCTTATCTGTCTATCTATCTATCTATCTATCTATTTCTATCTATCTAAGCATAAAAGGCCAGCGGAACACAAGTTTTGAACAGACTTTAGCTACCACCACCACGCATTGCCTTCCTAACCACCAGTTATATACCGTGTTATAAGCAGGTTGTCATATTCTCTCTCTTTCTCTTTCTCTCTCTCTCTCTTTCTCTCTCTCTGAAGTATATTTATTATTACTATTATTATTATTATTATTATTATTATTATTATTAATATTATTATTATTATTATTATTATTATTATTATTATTATTATTATTATTATTATTAATATTATTATTATTTTTATTATTATTATTATTATTATTATTATTATTATTATTATTATTATTATTATTATTATTATTATTATTAATATTATTATTATTTTTATTATTATTATTATTATTATTATTATTATTATTATTATTATTATTATTATTATTATTATTATTATTATTATTATGGGGAAACTATGAGGACGAAAAGCTTGAAACTCGCCCATGAAGCAAATGTGGAAAGGGAGTATTGTAATTATAGATCAATAATTTCGTTCTGTACTTTATAGGCGTAGTGAACGTTAATTGAAAATATTACAGTCATCCATGATAGGAATTAAGATGTAGAAAAAAATGGGCTTAGTATGACCTCAGAGAAAACCCAAAATTTATAGGGTAACTCAACTGTTTCTTTTCCAGCACCGTCGCAGCTCAATTGCTACGTATAGTACAGTGAAATGCAAACAGTAGCATATTCGTTCTGTCATGAAATAATTACTGACATATAGAGAACACATCTAAACCTCACCAGACCTCACTTACAAACCGAAATAAAATGGTTCGTAATTTACTAGACATTTTCAACAAATAGTAATAGTTACGACACAGTTAGGAGAGTGAAAAAAGGAGAGAATTTAGGGAGGAGCTAGGAAAGGAAGAAAGGAGAGACGGATATAAGGAAGAAGGAAGGGATGATGAGAGAAAGTGTACGAAAGATGATCTCCTACTCCTCTGGTCTTTTCCTCTTTTCCTCCCCTTCCTCTTCCTCCGCCTCCTTTTTTCTTCCTCCTCCTCCTACCCCTCTAATTCTGCCCCTCCCTACACCTCCTTCTATTCCCTTTCTCCCCTTCCCCCTCCTTCTCCTCCTTCTATTCCCTTTCTCCCCTTCCCCCTCCTTCTCCTCCACCTCCACCTCTTCCCTTTCTCCTTCTTCCCACCCCCCTATTCCTCATTCCCCTCCTCTTCTTTCTCTTCACTCCTCCCTCCACCTCCTCCTATTCCTTTTCTCCCCTTCCCCCTCCTTTTCCTCCACCTCTTCCACCTCTTCCCTTTCTCCCTCTTCCCACCCCCCTATTCCTCATTCCCCTCCTCTTCTTCCTCTTCACTCTTCCCTACACCTCCTTCAATTCCCTTTCTCCCTTTTCTCTCCCCCCCCCTCCTCCTCTACCTCCTTCAATTCCCTTTCTCCCTTTTCTCACCCCTTCTTCCCCTCCTCTTCCTCCTCTTCACTCCTCCCTCTTCCATCTTCCCCTATTCTTCTTCCTCTCCTCTTCACTCCTCCCTCTTCCATCTTCCCCTATTCTTCTTCCCCTCCTCTTCTTCCTCCTTCTCCTCCTTCTATTTACGTGCGTGGTGTGAGAGCTTCTTTTGTTTTTTCCCTTATTGACTCCCTAATGGCTATGATATTTTGGGTTCGTAGTCTGTCGAGTGGCACATCTTATATTTTTATTTTTGGAGAAGTTCGTCTTCCTTCCTAGTGTGTATGTGTGTGTGTGTATGGGTGTGTATGTGTGTGTAATATTATACTTCCATGGTTCTTTCCTGGTATGTTTGTGTATGTATGTGTGTGTATGTGTGTGTAATATTATACCTCCATGGTTCTTACCTATGTGTGTGTGTGTATGTATGTGTGTGTAATATTATACTTCCATGGTTTTTACCTATGTGTGTGTGTATGTATTGTGTGTATGTGTTTGTAATATTATACCTCCATGGTTTTTTCCTATGTGTGTGTGTGTGTGTGCGTGTGTGTGTTTGTCAAATATCCTACTTCCTTGGTTCTTATTTATTTGTTTGTATGTGTGTGTATTTTTATTCTTGTTTAAAGGATATTTCTATCTATTTATTATTATTATATATATTTCTAGCTTTAGTAACATTATATAACACGAATACAATTAAATCCTATGAACGAGTCTTTACATAAAACACCTCGCTACTCTTTTGTTGTTGTTGTTGTTCAGCTGGAGGCGTTTGACCCTAGTGAGTGAGTGAGTTTGTAACAGTAACTAAGCGACGTAAATAAAGGCCCTCCTCACAATGGTATGTTTTCAAACCCAACATTCCCGTGCATTCTACCCTGTGATTATGATATCTCAGTTAAGTGTCTGTAAATCTATGTTATTTAGTGGCATTCTTTACCAACCAACATCATTTAACATAGGAATAATTATAATATATATAGTATATATTTTGTTTACCCTGGCGTAAAATGCACCAATTTTCTTGTAAGTAAGTAATAATAATATCTTAGAACCTTATTATTATATTTTTCACATCTATCCCATTGTTTATAAGTTACAGATAAGTACATACATACTTAGTTGTTGTGTAAATTTGTGCTGTAATTTGGACCAGATTGCCATAATATTAACGAAAGAAGCCAAGATAAGGATTATATAAAGATAAGGATTATATGAGGGAGTCTGGGCTGTACATTGTTCTCAGTTATTAAGAAAAGTAATTGGAGTATTATTTTGTACAATTATTTTGATATTATTTGTCTTGGATTACATTACACTTACCCTAAATAATAATAATGATATTAATGATGAATAATAGCAATAATAATGATGATAATAACAATAATAATAATAATAATAATAATAATAATAATAATAATAATAATAATAATAATAATAATAATAATAATAATAATAATAATAATAATAATAATAAAAGTAATAATAATAATAACAATAATGATAATAATAATAATAATAATGATAATAACAATAACAATAATACGAATAATAATAATATGATAATAATAGATAATAATGAGAGAACTGGGATATTTTCACAACGTTATATAAATAAAGTAGACCAAAGCTTATTGTTATTTGTCGTGATTTGAATACAAGGAAAGGTTTACAAAGGTTTGGTTGTGTGTTGTGTTGTGTTGTGTTGTGTGTTGTGTGTTGTGTTGTGTGTTGTGTTGTGTTGTGTGTTGTATTGTGTGCTGTGTTGTGTTGTGTTGTGTTATAGTGTGTTGTGTTATAGTGTGTTGTGTTATAGTGTGTTGTGTTGTGTGTTTTGTTGTGTTGTGTGTTGTGTTGTGTTGTGTGTTGTGTTGTGTGCTGTGTGTTGTGTTGTATTGTGTTGTGTTTTGTGTTGTGTTGTGTTGTGGTGTGTTGTGTGTTGTGTTGTGGTGTGTTGTGTGTTGTGTTGTGTTGTGTTGTGGTGTGTTGTGTTGTGGTGTGTTGTGTGTTGTGTTGTGGTGTGTTGTGTGTTGTGTTGTGTGTTGTGTGTTGTGTTGTGTTGTGTTGTGTTTTGTGCGTGTTGTGTTGTGTGTTGTGTTGTGTTGGCACTTGAGGTTCAGAGTGCCATTACCCAGACAACAGGGACAGATGGCACTCAATTTACCTAACAGTGCCACCAGGTAGATTAGTGCCAAAACCAATACTAACAATAAGATTACCTACCACTATCACTACTATTACTATTACCATCCCTAAAACTATTACTGCTACTACCATCACCACCACCACCACCACCACCACCACCACCACCACCACTATTACTACTACTACTATCAATATCACCAAGATTATCACCACCACCACCACCACAACCACTATTACTACTACCATTACTACTACTACTACTACTACTACTAAAATCAATATCACTACCATCACCACCACCATCACTAATCTCATTATCACAACCACCAACACTATTACCAACATTACCACTGTCTCTCCTTCATTATAAAAAAAATATTTCCCTCGTGCTTTTAGTCCCTCCTTCATAGTCTAACACCTTCTCCTTCGTCATTTAGGGTCTCTTTCTGGTCTAGTCCCATCTTCCTTCCTCTACCCCTTCCCCCTACACACACACACACACACACACACACAGAGGCACTATACCAGGGTCACATAATGTTTGTATAATTAATTAGGGTGTTTTGACTGGTGATAAGGACTAGTTTTGCCCCTTCCTTCTCTCTTGATACACCACCGTTTCCTGCCATCAATTAGTGTTAGTGTTCATAGTGCTACAGTCACCGTCAAAAGTACTGCATGAGTCAGATGAATGGTTGAAGGTACAGCCACAATCACATATCCACCGACACTTTCCTTCCATCGTAGTAAAGATCTTGGTAATGACGAAAAACACGTGTATGATTTTACAGCACCTCATAATAATAATAATTGAGGGGGTTGAGTTGACGTAAGGTGTTGTTGTTGTATGATTATATTTAGATATGATACTGATTTATTTGCAAGATGGGAGGAAAGTGGTGGTGGTTATTTGATTGTGGCTGTGCATATAGACAGACGCACATCCATACATAAATATATACATATATACGTATACTAACATACACCTTTCTCTTCGTTCGTTCTCTTCAAATCTCTCCCATCTCTCATCATCCCCTCCTCGTGCCTATCTCTCTCTCTCTCTCTCTCTCTCTCTCTCTCTCTCTCTCTCTCTCTCTCTCTCTCTCTCTCGTGCCTGCCCCTCATCTTGGTTAATGAGAACAGCTACACTCAGCGATAACCTCAATGGTGGGAGAGGGGGACCTTTTCGTCACTCTTGATAACTCGGCCCTCTGCTGACTCGCCTCCCTCTCCACACCTCCTCACTCCTTCCTTCCCTCCTGATAACTCACCACGGTAACCAGCACAGAGGCCTTGTTGTTATCACTGGCTTACTGAGTGGCTGGCTGGCTGGTTGGCTGTGGGGCCGAATTCTTGCTTGGTGAAGTGTGTGTCGTGTGGTCGAAATTTTTGATGCGTTTATAAAGGCGTTTTTTTGTTTTTGTTTTTTCGTAAGACTGTATGTGATTGGTTTCTTATTAATCTTGTTTGTTGTTTATTAAATAATTGCGATATATAGCTAGATAACGAACTATGAATAAATGGACTTGATATCAGATAAAGTTAAGGATGATAAAGTGTAAATAGATTAATTAAATTGAAGAGTACAATAGAGATCCTACAAGGGTACCATATAAGATCTTGCTCTCTCTCTCTCTTTCTTTCTCTTTCTCTTTCTCTCTCTTTCTCTCTCTCTCTTTCTCTCTCTCTCTCTCAGAACACCATCAGAGAAGCAATGAGTGTGAAACCAACACCTCAACACCCCAACCAACCACACAGCACCTGAGGCCGTCCAGCTGGCGGTAACACACACACACACACACACACTCACACTCACACACATAGCAATTAGTACACACCGATAACACCAGGGGGCCGGGACACAGTTGCCAAATACTCCTTTACAGCCTATACACTATTTAAACCACTATATATAAAACACGAACAAAATACGACAAATACGATGAAATATATATACACACTGTGGATGCATGTACACACTTGTATATTATTAGTTTTTGTACATAATCGCTGGGAAGTGTAAAATAAATGTGGTCTAAGTTAGTGATTGATCTAAATGTGTTGTGTCTTGCAACTGAGGCGTGGAGCTCATGTTGTTGTTGTTGTTGTTGTTGTCGTTGTTGTTGTTATCTTCTGTGTACGAGTGGCATTGTGACCCCTTGTGACCTGTTCCCCTCCCCCCCCCCCCCTCCTGTAACAAACCCTTTTGGTGTATGCCAACAATTAGTTGTTTTACGTGGGCCCTTCGATATGCATTATTATTCCCACGTACTCACCAGTTAGTTGTTGTTTTTTGTGACTTTTTTGTCTAAATTCCCAAATATGTTTCTCAACTTTCCCTCTAATCTCATGTACTGTATGATTATGTCTTACAGAAACAGGATGGGATATAATTAGACATCTTCTACCTAATAGTAGAGATGTCACTAAAACTCAATGCCGGTATAATAATACCCTAACATAATAACACGGAGACATACAAGTTGATACTATGATATATAACAGAAAACACACACACACACACAGCTGGGGATCTCTCTCTCTCTCTCTCTCTCTCTCTCTCTCTCTCTCTCTCTCTCTCTCTCTCTCTCTCTCTCTCTCTCTCTCTCTCTCTCACACACACACACAACTGGGAATCTCTCTAATGCTAATCCAATTCACATGTATATTCTTGAATTAACATCAACAGGAGAGAGAGGTGTTGAAACGATTACAATAGGAGAGAGAGAGAGAGAGAGAGAGAGAGAGAGAGAGAGAGAGAGAGAGAGAGAGAGAGAGAGAGAGAGAGAGAGAGAGAGAGAGAGAGAGAGAGAGAGAGAGAGAGAGGCTTGAGGGCACAGTCTGAGAGAAGGTGCCAGACTGGAATACTGTGGCACTCTCTCTCACTCTCTCTCTCTCTCTCTCTCTCTCTCTCTCTCTCTCTCTCTCTCTCTCTCTCTCTCTCATGTCAGTCAATATTTCTGTCTCCATTTCTTTCTATTCTATCTCTTCTGTAATTATTCTATCTTCCTTCTCTTTCTTCACTTTCTTTATCATCAACTTCTTCACCTCTTTCTCATCCTCCTCTTTGTCATCATCATCATCATCTTTCTCACTCCTTCCTTCATCTCATTTCTCTCCATCTTCTTCTCCTCCTTTGTATCTCCTCCATCTTCCTTCTCCTCCTCCTCCTCCTCCTCCTCCTCCTCCCACACACACACACACACACACACACACACACACACACACACATCAAAAGGAAAGTGAGAGGGGAATTGCATCTCATTTCGCTCTCCTCCTCCTCTCCCTCCTTCCTCCCTTTCTCTCTCTCTCTCTCTCTTTCTCTCCCCACATCCCCACTTCCTCCTTCCTTCCCCCCCTCTCTCTCCCATGACCCCACCTACCTCCTTCCTTCTCCTCTCTCTCCCCCTCCCCCCACCCCTTACCCCACATACACACACAGACATGCACCCCTCCTTTCCTACCCCCACATACAGACAGACATGGCACCTCTCCTACCCCCCTCCCCCCCCCACACACACATACAGACAGACATGGCACCCTTCCCCCACACACACACACTGACACTGGCACTCCTCAAACTCACGCCTCGCCTCGCCTTCTTATCTCACTCATTTGCATGTGGCACAGTAGATGGTTTGTGGTGATATCTTACTGCCTACATCATCCTTCATCACCATCATCATCACCATCACCATCACCATCATCACCAACACACCCACTATCTTACTGCCTACATCATCCTTCATCACCATCACCACCACCATCATCACCAACACACCCACTATCATCATTTCTGTCACCATCATCACCATATCATCACCACTACTATATTCATATGGTGCAGTAAATGGTTTATATCCTTTACCATTAACACCATCACTACTACTACTACCACTACTACCACTACCACTACTACTACTACTACTACTGTTACCACCATCACCACTTTTACTGTTATCATCACTCCTACAATCATCACCATCACCACTATTACCACCACTACCACCACTACCACCACCACCATTATTACCACCACTACCACCACTACCACCACCATTATTACCACCACTACCACCACCATTATTACCATAACTACATACCACCCAAAAAAATAATAATAAAAAAAGAGAATGAAGGAGAAAGAGGAAGAAGAGAAGTAAGAATAGGAGGAGAAGGAAGGAAGGAGAGGAGGAGAAGAAAGGAGGAGGAATAGTGGAAGATAAAGGAGGGAAGGAGGGAGGAAGGAAGATTAAAGGAAGGTGTTGGGTTGAGAAGTGCCAGAGCGTACCAGTGCCAGAGTGAGGGTGCCACGGGAGTCGATAGGTGCCAGAGAGAGAGAGAGAGAGACAGAGAGAGAGAGAGATAGAGAGAGAGAATGTTATTGATGAGGTGAAGGTATGAATGAAGAATGAGATGTTGAATTATTGTTATTATTATTATTATTATTATTATTATTATTATTAAGATTATTATTATTATTATTATTATTATTATTATTATTATTATTATTATTATTATTATTACAAGCACTGGCTTCGCCAGCCACGGCTACGCCGTGGGTGCTTTTGCCTGCGGCGCTGCTCGCTTCGCTTTTTTTTATATAGTTTTTTTTTTATATAATTTTTTTTTATATAAATTTTTTTTATATAATTTTTTTTTTATATAATTTTTTTTATATAATTTTTTTTTATATAAAATTATTTTATATAAATTTATTCTTATATAAAAAAAATTATATAATTTTTTTTTATATAATTTTTTTTTTATATAATTTTTTTTTTATATAATTTTTTTTTATATAAATTTTTTTTATATATATTTTTTTATATATATATTTTTTATATAATTTTTTTTTATATAATTTTTTTTTTATATAATTTTTTTTTATATAATTTTTTTTTTATATAATTTATTTTTATATAATTTTTTTTATATATAATTTTTTTATATAATTTTTTTTTATATAATTTTTTTTTTTACATAATTTTTTTTTATATAATTTTTTTTTATATAATTTTTTTTTTTATATAATTTTTTTTTATATAATTTTTTTTTTATATAAAACAAGCACTGGCTTCGCCATTATTAGAAATACGATTAAAAAAACTAATTATTAAAAAACGACGGGGGATGCGGCGAGCGAAGAGAGCGGCGAGAGGGGGCCGAGCGCAGTGAGGTGCGAGCGGAGCGAGCAGCGCCGCAGACAAAAGCACCCACGGCGTAGCCGTGGTAGGCGAAGCCCAGCGCTTGTTATTATTATTATTATTATTATTATTATTATTATTATTATTATTATTATTGTTATTATTATTATTATTATTATTATTATATTATATTATATTATATTATTATTATTATTATTATTATTATTATTATTATTATTCACACCACACCACACCATTCATTTTAGCCACAAGTCTGCCTCACTCAGATGAAAGGATATAAAAAAGTAAAAATAAAAATAATGCCTAGATAATGAGATTTTAACTTACTGTGGTGAAGCCTAGTGAAGGGAAGGAAGGAAGGAAGGAAGGAAGGAAGGAAGGAAGGAAGGAAGGAAGGAAGGAAGGAAGGAAGGAGAGAGGGAGGGAAGGAAGGAAGGAGAGAAAGATGGGGTGTGAGGGAGAGAGTGAGGGAAGGAGAGAAAGATAGAAGGGAGAGAGTGAGGGAAGGAGAGAAAGATGGGAGGGAGAGAAAGGAAGAAATTGGGGAAGGAAAGAAAGTGAATGAGAAAAGGGAAGGGTGAAAATAAATGAGGAGAGAAGGAAGGAGGAAGGAAAGAAATAAGGGAAGGGAAGGAGAGAGGGAGGAAATGAAGGCAAGAAGAAGGTAAAAGTGTGAAAGTCATTAGCGATATAGGTAAAGGTATT
>JAWZYT010005842.1:15000-37500 GCA_034508575.1 Petrolisthes manimaculis | reverse complement strand
CGGGGAGGCGGGGCAGTTGCGAGGCGGGGTAGCGGGGCGGCGGGGCAGCAGGGCGGCGGGGCAGCGGGATGCGGGGCAGCGGGGCGGGGCAGTGGGGCGGCGGGGCTTGACAGCGGGGCAGCAGGGCGTCGGGGCAGCGGGGCGGGGGGGCGGGGCGTCGGGGCAGCGGGGCAGCGGGGCGGTGCAGTGGGGCAGTTGCGGGGCGGGGCGGCGGGGCAGCGGGGCGGGGCAGCGGGGCGTCGGGGCAGCGGGGCGGCGGGGCGGGGCAGTGGGGCAGTTGCGGGGCGGGGCGGCGGGGCATAGGGGCGTCGGGGCAGCGGGGCGGGGCAGTGGGGCGGCGGGGCTGGACAGCGGGGCAGCGGGGCGTCGGGGCAGCGGGGCAGTGGGGCAGGGTGGCGGGGCAGCGGGGTGGCGGGGCGGCAGGGCAGCGGGGCGGCGGGGCAGCGGGGTGACAGCCGGGCGGCGGCGGGGCAGTGGGGCAGGGCAGTTGGGCGGGGCAGCGGGGCGGGGCGGCGGGGTAGCGGGGCAGCAGGTTAGGGGTTAGGTTAGGTTAGGTTAGGTTAAGGGTTAGGTTAGGTTAGGTTAGGTTAGGTTAGGTTAGGTTAGGTTAGGTTAGGTTAGGTTAGGTTAGGTTGGGTTAGGTTAGGTTAGGTTAGGATAAGGGTTAGGTTAGGTTAGGTTAGGTTGGGTTAGATTAGGTTAGGTTAGGATAAGGGTTAGGTTAGGTTAGGTTAGGTTAGGTTAGGTTAAGGGTTAGGTTAGGTTAGGTTAGGTTGGGTTAGGTTAGGTTAGGTTAGGTTAGGTTAGGTTAGGTTAAGGGTTAGGTTAGGTTAGGTTAGGTTAGGTTAGGTCCCGGTAGTATACCACGGTTAGGCTATGTTAGGTTAGGTCCCGGTAGTCTGCCCCGGTTAGGTCCCGGTAGTCTGTCCCGGTTCTGTTATGTTAGGTTAGGTCCCGGTAGTCTGCCCCGGTTAGGTCCCGGTAGTCTGTCCCGGTTCTGTTATGTTAGGTTAGGTCCCGGTAGTCTGCCCCGGTTAGGTCCCGGTAGTCTGTCCCGGTCCTGTTATGTTAGGTTAGGTCCCGGTAGTTTGCCCCGGTTAGGTCTCGGTAGGTTAGGTTAGGTTAGGTTAGGTTAGGTTAGGTTAGGTTAGGTTAGGTTAGGTTAGGTTAGGTTAGGTTAGGTTAGGTTAGGTTAAGGGTTAGGTTAGGTTAGGTTAGGTTAGGTTAGGTTAGGTTAGGTTAGGTTAGGTTAGGTTAAGGGTTAGGTTAGGTTAGGTTAGGTTAGGTTAGGTTAGGTTAGGTTAGGTTAGGTTAAGGGTTAGGTTAGGTTAGGTTAGGTTAGGTTAGGTCCCGGTAGTATACCACGGTTAGGCTATGTTAGGTTAGGTCCCGGTAGTCTGCCCCGGTTAGGTCCCGGTAGTCTGTCCCGGTTCTGTTATGTTAGGTTAGGTCCCGGTAGTCTGCCCCGGTTAGGTCCCGGTAGTCTGTCCCGGTTCTGTTATGTTAGGTTAGGTCCCGGTAGTCTGCCCCGGTTAGGTCCCGGTAGTCTGTCCCGGTCCTGTTATGTTAGGTTAGGTCCCGGTAGTTTGCCCCGGTTAGGTCTCGGTAGGTTAGGTTAGGTTAGGTTAGGTTAGGTTAGGTTAGGTTAGGTTAGGTTAGGTTAGGTCCCGGTAGTCTGCCCCGGTTAGGCTATGTTAGGTTAGGTCCCGGTAGTCTGCCCCGGTTAGGTCCCGGTAGTCTGTCCCGGTCCTGTTATGTTAGGTTAGGTCCCGGTAGTCTGCCCCGGTTAGGTCCCGGTAGTCTGTCCCGGTTCTGTTATGTTAGGTTAGGTCCCGGTAGTCTGCCCCGGTTAGGTCCCGGTAGTCTGTCCCGGTCCTGTTATGTTAGGTTAGGTCCCGGTAGTTTGCCCCGGTTAGGTCTCGGTAGGTTAGGTTAGGTTAGGTTAGGTTAGGTTAGGTTAGGTCCCGGTAGTATGCCCTGGTTAGGCTATGTTAGGTTAGGTCCCGGTAGTCTGCCCCGGTTAGGCTATGTTAGGTTAGGTCCCGGTAGTTTGCCCCGGTTAGGTCCCGGTAGTCTGTCCCGGTCCTGTTATGTTAGGTTAGGTCCCGGTAGTCTGCCCCGGTTAGGTCCCGGTAGTCTGTCCCGGTTCTGTTATGTTAGGTTAGGTCCCGGTAGTCTGCCCCGGTTAGGTCCCGGTAGTCTGTCCCGGTCCTGTTATGTTAGGTTAGGTCCCGGTAGTCTGCCCCGGTTAGGTCCCGGTAGTCTGTCCCGGTTCTGTTATGTTAGGTTAGGTCCCGGTAGTCTGCCCCGGTTAGGCTATGTTAGGTTAGGTCCCGGTAGTCTGCCCCGGTTAGGCTATGTTAGGTTAGGTCCCGGTAGTCTGCCCCGGTTAGGCTATGTTAGGTTAGGTCCCGGTAGTTTGCCCAGGTTAGGCTATGTTAGGTTAGGTCCCGGTAGTCTGCCCCGGTTAGGTCCCGGTAGTCTGTCCCGGTTCTGTTATGTTAGGTTAGGTCCCGGTAGTCTGCCCCGGTTAGGTCCCGGTAGTCTGTCCCGGTTCTGTTATGTTAGGTTAGGTCCCGGTAGTTTGCCCCGGTTAGGCTATGTTAGGTTAGGTCCCGGTAGTCTGCCCCGGTTAGGCTATGTTAGGTTAGGTCCCGGTAGTCTGCCCCGGTTAGGTCCCGGTAGTCTGTCACGGTCCTGTTATGTTAGGTTAGGTCCCGGTAGTCTGCCCCGGTTAGGTCCCGGTAGTCTGTCCCGGTTGTGTTATGTTAGGTTAGGTCCCGGTAGTTTGCCCCGGTTAGGTCCCGGTAGTATGCCCCGGTTAGGTCCCGGTAGTCTGCCCCGGTTAGGTCCCGGTAGTCTACTGTGGTCTAGGTTAGGTTAGGTAATACTACTACTACTACTAATATTACTACTACTACTAATACTACTACTACTAATTCTAATAGGAAGAGGTTAGGTTAAATAAGGCTTGGTTTGGTTAGGCTGTCGAGAAGAAGCCCAAATTTTTTTTTATTTGGCTTCTAAATCCAAAATTTCGCCCCCCCAAGCCCTTGTTTTACCCTCCCCCACCCCACCAACCACCCCGGCGGCTTACGACCTTATATATATTCCACAAAAATCGCCAACACCCCCATTTTAGCCAATCACAACTCACCTTGGGGCTACAAAACTGAAAATTGAAATTTTTCTAACACAGTACAAATCGCTTCAGAGACCCAAAAAACTCGATTTTTCGGTGTTTTTAGACTAAATTTGGGATATAAACGGGTATCGAAGATGCATGCACAAATCGACTTTTTGGGCCAAAAAAACGTGTTTTAGCATTTTTTTTGCCTGAAAATTGAAACTTTTCTTGAACAGTGTAGACATGTACAAATCGCTTCTGAGACCCAAAAAACTCGATTTTTCGGTGTTTTTAGGCTAAATTTGGGATATAAACGGGTATCGAAGATGCATGCACAAATCGACTTTTTGGGCCAAAAAAACGTGTTTTAGCATTTTTTTTGCCTGAAAATTGAATTTTTTCTAGAACAGTGTAGACATGTACAAATCGCTTCTGAGACAAAAAAAACTCGTTTTTTCGGTGTTTTTAGGCTAAATTTGGGATATAAACGGGTATCGAAGATGCATGCACAAATCGACTTTTTGGGCCAAAAAAACGTGTTTTAGCATTTTTTTTGCCTGAAAATTGATTTTTTTCTAGCACAGTACAAATCGCTTCTGAGACCCAAAAAACTCGATTTTTCGGTGTTTTTAGGCTAAATTTGGGATATAAACGGGTATCGAAGATGCATGCACAAATCGACTTTTTGGGCCAAAAAAACGTGTTTTAGCATTTTTTTTGCCTGAAAATTGATTTTTTTCTAGAACAGTGTAGACATGTACAAATGGCTTCTGAGACCCAAAAAACTCGATTTTTCGATGTTTTTAGGCTAAATTTGGGATATGAACGGGTATCGAAGATGCATGCACAAATCGACTTTTTGGGCCAAAAAAACGTGTTTTAGCATTTTTTTTGCCTGAAAATTGAAATTTTTCTAACACAGTACAAATCGCTTCTGAGACCCAAAAAACTCGATTTTTCAGTGTTTTTATGCTAAATTTGGGATATAAACGGGTATCGAAGATGCATGCACAAATCGACTTTTTGGGCCAAAAAAACGTGTTTTAGCATTTTTTTTGCCTGAAAATTGATTTTTTTCTAGCACAGTACAAATTGCTTCTGAGACCCAAAAAACTCGATTTTTCGGTGTTTTTAGGCTAAATTTGGGATATAAACGGGTATCGATGATGCATGCACAAATCGACTTTTTGGGCCAAAAAAACGTGTTTTAGCATTTTTTTTTGCATGAAAATTGATTTTTTTCTAGAACAGTACAAATTGCTTCTGAGACCCAAAAAACTCGATTTTTCGGTGTTTTTAGGCTAAATTTGGGATATAAACGGGTATCGAAGATGCATGCACAAATCGACTTTTTGGGCCAAAAAAACGTGTTTTAGCATTTTTTTTGCCTGAAAATTGAAATTTTTCTAGAACAGTGTAGACATGTACAAATCGCTTCTGAGACCCAAAAAACTCGTTTTTTCGGTGTTTTTAGGCTAAATTTGGGATATAAACGGGTATCGAAGATGCATGCACAAATCGACTTTTTGGGCCAAAAAAACGTGTTTTAGCATTTTTTTTGCCTGAAAATTGATTTTTTTCTAGCACAGTACAAATCGCTTCTGAGACCCAAAAAACTCGATTTTTCGGTGTTTTTAGGCTAAATTTGGGATATAAACGGGTATCGAAGATGCATGCACAAATCGACTTTTTGGGCCAAAAAAACGTGTTTTAGCATTTTTTTTGCCTGAAAATTGAAATTTTTCTAGCACAGTACAAATCGCTTCTGAGACCCAAAAAACTCGTTTTTTCGGTGTTTTTAGGCTAAATTTGGGATATAAACGGGTATCGAAGATGCATGCACAAATTGACTTTTTGGGCCAAAAAAACGTGTTTTAGCATTTTTTTTGCCTGAAAATTGAAATTTTTCTAGCACAGTACAAATCGCTTCTGAGACCCAAAAAACTCGATTTTTCGGTGTTTTTAGGCTAAATTTGGGATATAAACGGGTTTCGAAGATGCATGCACAAATCGACTTTTTGGGCCAAAAAAACGTGTTTTAGCATTTTTTTTGCCTGAAAATTGAAATTTTTCTAACACAGTACAAATCGCTTCTGAGACCCAAAAAACTCGATTTTTCGGTGTTTTTAGGCTAAATTTGGGATATAAACGGGTATCGAAGATGCATGCACAAATCGAGTTTTTGGGCCAAAAAAACGTGTTTTAGCATTTTTTTTGCCTGAAAATTGAATTTTTTCTAGAACAGTACAAATCGCTTCTGAGACCCAAAAAACTCGATTTTTCGGTGTTTTTAGGCTAAATTTGGGATATAAACGGGTATCGAAGATGCATGCACAAATCGACTTTTTGGGCCAAAAAAACGTGTTTTAGCATTTTTTATGCCTGAAAATTGAAATTTTTCTAGAACAGTGTAGACATGTACAAATCGCTTCTGAGACCCAAAAAATTCGATTTTTCTATGTTATTAGGCTAAATTTGGGATATAAACTGGTATCGAAGATGCATGCACAAATCGACTTTTTGGGCCAAAAAAACGTGTTTTATCATTTTTTTTGCCTGAAAATTGATTTTTTTCTAGAACAGTGTAGACATGTACAAATCGCTTCTGAGACACAAAAAACTCGATTTTTCGGTGTTTTTAGGCTAAATTTGGGATATAAACGGGTATCGAAGATGCATGCACAAATCTACTTTTTGGGCCAAAAAAACGTGTTTTAGCATTTTTTTGTGCCTGAAAATTGAAATTTTTCTAACACAGTACAAATCGCTTCTGAGACCCAAAAAACTCGAGTTTTCGGTGTTTTTAGGCTAAATTTGGGATATAAACGGGTATCGAAGATGCATGCACAAATCGACTTTTTGGGCCAAAAAAACGTGTTTTAGCATTTTTTTTGCCTGAAAATTGAATATTTTTTAGCACAGTACAAATCGCTTCTGAGACCCAAAAAACTCGATTTTTCGGTGTTTTTAGGCTAAATTTGGGATATAAACGGGTATCGAAGATGCATGCACAAATCGACTTTTTGGGCCAAAAAAACGTGTTTTAGCATTTTTTTTGCCTGAAAATTGAAATTTTTCTAGCACAGTACAAATCGCTTCTGAGACCCAAAAAACTCGTTTTTTCGGTGTTTTTAGGCTAAATTTGGGATATAAACGGGTATCGAAGATGCATGCACAAATTGACTTTTTGGGCCAAAAAAACGTGTTTTAGCATTTTTTTTGCCTGAAAATTGAAATTTTTCTAGCACAGTACAAATCGCTTCTGAGACCCAAAAAACTCGATTTTTCGGTGTTTTTAGGCTAAATTTGGGATATAAACGGGTTTCGAAGATGCATGCACAAATCGACTTTTTGGGCCAAAAAAACGTGTTTTAGCATTTTTTTTGCCTGAAAATTGAAATTTTTCTAACACAGTACAAATCGCTTCTGAGACCCAAAAAACTCGATTTTTCGGTGTTTTTAGGCTAAATTTGGGATATAAACGGGTATCGAAGATGCATGCACAAATCGAGTTTTTGGGCCAAAAAAACGTGTTTTAGCATTTTTTTTGCCTGAAAATTGAATTTTTTCTAGAACAGTACAAATCGCTTCTGAGACCCAAAAAACTGTATTTTTCGGTGTTTTTAGGCTAAATTTGGGATATAAACGGGTATCGAAGATGCATGCACAAATCGACTTTTTGGGCCAAAAAAACGTGTTTTAGCATTTTTTATGCCTGAAAATTGAAATTTTTCTAGAACAGTGTAGACATGTACAAATCGCTTCTGAGACCCAAAAAATTCGATTTTTCTATGTTATTAGGCTAAATTTGGGATATAAACTGGTATCGAAGATGCATGCACAAATCGACTTTTTGGGCCAAAAAAACGTGTTTTATCATTTTTTTTGCCTGAAAATTGATTTTTTTCTAGAACAGTGTAGACATGTACAAATCGCTTCTGAGACACAAAAATCTCGATTTTTCGGTGTTTTTAGGCTAAATTTGGGATATAAACGGGTATCGAAGATGCATGCACAAATCTACTTTTTGGGCCAAAAAAACGTGTTTTAGCATTTTTTTGTGCCTGAAAATTGAAATTTTTCTAACACAGTACAAATCGCTTCTGAGACCCAAAAAACTCGAGTTTTCGGTGTTTTTAGGCTAAATTTGGGATATAAACGGGTATCGAAGATGCATGCACAAATCGACTTTTTGGGCCAAAAAAACGTGTTTTAGCATTTTTTTTGCCTGAAAATTGAATTTTTTCTAGAACAGTGTAGACATGTACAAATCGCTTCTGAGACCCAAAAAACTCGTTTTTTCGGTGTTTTTAGGCTAAATTTGGGATATAAACGGGTATCGAAGATGCATGCACAAATCGACTTTTTGGGCCAAAAAAACGTGTTTTAGCATTTTTTTTGCCTGAAAATTGAAATTTTTGTAGCACAGTACAAATCGCTTCTGAGACCCAAAAAACTCGATTTTTCGGTGTTTTTAGGCTAAATTTGGGATATAAACGGGTATCGAAGATGCATGCACAAATCGACTTTTTGGGCCAAAAAAACGTGTTTTTGCATTTTTTTTGCCTGAAAATTGATTTTTTTCTAGAACAGTGTAGACATGCACAAATCGCTTCTGAGACCCAAAAAACTCGATTTTTCGGTGTTTTTAGGCTAAATTTGGGATATAAACGGGTATCGAAGATGCATGCACACATCGACTTTTTGGGCCAAAAAAACGTGTTTTAGCATTTTTTTTGCCTGAAAATTGAAATTTTTCTAACACAGTACAAATCGCTTCTGAGACCCAAAAAACTCGATTTTTCGGTGTTTTTAGGCTAAATTTGGGAAATAAACGGGTATCGAAGATGCATGCACAAATCGACTTTTTGGGCCAAAAAAACGTGTTTTAGCATTTTTTTTGCCTGAAAATTGAAATTTTTCTAACACAGTACAAATCGCTTCAGAGACCCAAAAAACTCGATTTTTCGGTGTTTTTAGACTAAATTTGGGATATAAACGGGTATCGAAGATGCATGCACAAATCGACTTTTTGGGCCAAAAAAACGTGTTTTAGCATTTTTTTTGCCTGAAAATTGAAACTTTTCTTGAACAGTGTAGACATGTACAAATCGCTTCTGAGACCCAAAAAACTCGATTTTTCGGTGTTTTTAGGCTAAATTTGGGATATAAACGGGTATCGAAGATGCATGCACAAATCGACTTTTTGGGCCAAAAAAACGTGTTTTAGCATTTTTTTTGCCTGAAAATTGATTTTTTTCTAGAACAGTGTAGACATGTACAAATCGCTTCTGAGACAAAAAAAACTCGTTTTTTCGGTGTTTTTAGGCTAAATTTGGGATATAAACGGGTATCGAAGATGCATGCACAAATCGACTTTTTGGGCCAAAAAAACGTGTTTTAGCATTTTTTTTGCCTGAAAATTGATTTTTTTCTAGCACAGTACAAATTGCTTCTGAGACCCAAAAAACTCGATTTTTCGGTGTTTTTAGGCTAAATTTGGGATATAAACGGGTATCGATGATGCATGCACAAATCGACTTTTTGGGCCAAAAAAACGTGTTTTAGCATTTTTTTTTGCATGAAAATTGATTTTTTTCTAGAACAGTACAAATTGCTTCTGAGACCCAAAAAACTCGATTTTTCGGTGTTTTTAGGCTAAATTTGGGATATAAACGGGTATCGAAGATGCATGCACAAATCGACTTTTTGGGCCAAAAAAACGTGTTTTAGCATTTTTTTTGCCTGAAAATTGAATTTTTTCTAGAACAGTGTAGACATGTACAAATCGCTTCTGAGACCCAAAAAACTCGTTTTTTCGGTGTTTTTAGGCTAAATTTGGGATATAAACGGGTATCGAAGATGCATGCACAAATCGACTTTTTGGGCCAAAAAAACGTGTTTTAGCATTTTTTTTGCCTGAAAATTGATTTTTTTCTAGCAAAGTACAAATCGCTTCTGAGACCCAAAAAACTCGATTTTTCGGTGTTTTTAGGCTAAATTTGGGATATAAACGGGTATCGAAGATGCATGCACAAATCGACTTTTTGGGCCAAAAAAACGTGTTTTAGCATTTTTTTTGCCTGAAAATTGAAATTTTTCTAGCACAGTACAAATCGCTTCTGAGACCCAAAAAACTCGTTTTTTCGGTGTTTTTAGGCTAAATTTGGGATATAAACGGGTATCGAAGATGCATGCACAAATTGACTTTTTGGGCCAAAAAAACGTGTTTTAGCATTTTTTTTGCCTGAAAATTGAAATTTTTCTAGCACAGTACAAATCGCTTCTGAGACCCAAAAAACTCGATTTTTCGGTGTTTTTAGGCTAAATTTGGGATATAAACGGGTTTCGAAGATGCATGCACAAATCGACTTTTTGGGCCAAAAAAACGTGTTTTAGCATTTTTTTTGCCTGAAAATTGAAATTTTTCTAACACAGTACAAATCGCTTCTGAGACCCAAAAAACTCGATTTTTCGGTGTTTTTAGGCTAAATTTGGGATATAAACGGGTATCGAAGATGCATGCACAAATCGAGTTTTTGGGCCAAAAAAACGTGTTTTAGCATTTTTTTTGCCTGAAAATTGAATTTTTTCTAGAACAGTACAAATCGCTTCTGAGACCCAAAAAAC
Source organism: Petrolisthes manimaculis (assembly GCA_034508575.1). Classification (NCBI taxonomy): domain Eukaryota; kingdom Metazoa; phylum Arthropoda; class Malacostraca; order Decapoda; family Porcellanidae; genus Petrolisthes; species Petrolisthes manimaculis. The sequence goes on along the minus strand of JAWZYT010005842.1, from coordinate 27,743 downwards.
TGTATTTTTCGGTGTTTTTAGGCTAAATTTGGGATATAAACGGGTATCGAAGATGCATGCACAAATCGACTTTTTGGGCCAAAAAAACGTGTTTTAGCATTTTTTATGCCTGAAAATTGAAATTTTTCTAGAACAGTGTAGACATGTACAAATCGCTTCTGAGACCCAAAAAATTCGATTTTTCTATGTTATTAGGCTAAATTTGGGATATAAACTGGTATCGAAGATGCATGCACAAATCGACTTTTTGGGCCAAAAAAACGTGTTTTATCATTTTTTTTGCCTGAAAATTGATTTTTTTCTAGAACAGTGTAGACATGTACAAATTGCTTCTGAGACACAAAAAACTCGATTTTTCGGTGTTTTTAGGCTAAATTTGGGATATAAACGGGTATCGAAGATGCATGCACAAATCTACTTTTTGGGCCAAAAAAACGTGTTTTAGCATTTTTTTGTGCCTGAAAATTGAAATTTTTCTAACACAGTACAAATCGCTTCTGAGACCCAAAAAACTCGAGTTTTCGGTGTTTTTAGGCTAAATTTGGGATATAAACGGGTATCGAAGATGCATGCACAAATCGACTTTTTGGGCCAAAAAAACGTGTTTTAGCATTTTTTTTGCCTGAAAATTGAATATTTTTTAGCACAGTACAAATCGCTTCTGAGACCCAAAAAACTCGATTTTTCGGTGTTTTTAGGCTAAATTTGGGATATAAACGGGTATCGAAGATGCATGCACAAATCGACTTTTTGGGCCAAAAAAACGTGTTTTAGCATTTTTTTTGCCTGAAAATTGAATTTTTTTTAGCACAGTACAAATCGCTTCTGAGACCCAAAAAACTCGATTTTTCGGTGTTTTTAGGCTAAATTTGGGATATAAACGGGTATCGAAGATGCATGCACAAATCGACTTCTTGGGCCAAAAAAACGCGTTTTAGCATTTTTTTTGCCTTAAAATTGAAATTTTTCTAGCACAGTACAAATCGCTTCTGAGACCCAAAAAACTCGATTTTTCGGTGTTTTTAGGCTAAATTTGGGATATAAACGGGTTTCGAAGATGCATGCACAAATCGACTTTTTGGGCCAAAAAAACGTGTTTTAGCATTTTTTTTGCCTGAAAATTGAAATTTTTCTAACACAGTACAAATCGCTTCTGAGACCCAAAAAACTCGATTTTTCGGTGTCTTTAGGCTAAATTTGGGATATAAACGGGTATCGAAGATGCATGCACAAATCGAGTTTTTGGGCCAAAAAAACGTGTTTTAGCATTTTTTTTGCCTGAAAATTGAATTTTTTCTAGAACAGTACAAATCGCTTCTGAGACCCAAAAAACTCTATTTTTCGGTGTTTTTAGGCTAAATTTGGGATATAAACGGGTATCGAAGATGCATGCACAAATCGACTTTTTGGGCCAAAAAAACGTGTTTTAGCATTTTTTTTGCCTGAAAATTGAAATTTTTCAAGAACAGTGTAGACATGTACAAATCGCTTCTGAGACCCAAAAAACTCGATTTTTCGGGGTTTTTAGGCTAAATTTGGGATATAAACGGGTATCGAAGATGCATGCACAAATCGACTTTTTGGGCCAAAAAAAACGTGTTTTAGCATTTTTTTTGCCTGAAAATTGAAATTTTTCTAACACAGTACAAATCGCTTTTGAAACCCAAAAAACTCGATTTTTCGGTGTTTTTAGGCTAAATTTGGGATATAAACGGGTATCGAAGATGCATGCACAAATCGACTTTTTGGGCCCAAAAAACGTGTTTTAGCATTTTTTTTGCCTGAAAATTGATTTTTTTCTAGAACAGTGTAGACATGTACAAATCGCTTCTGAGACCCAAAAAACTCGATTTTTCGATGTTTTTAGGCTAAATTTGGGATATAAACGGGTATCGAAGATGCATGCACAAATCGACTTTTTGGGCCAAAAAAACGTGTTTTAGCATTTTTTTTGCCTGAAAATTGAAATTTTTCTAGCACAGTGTAAACATGTTCAAGTCGCTTTTGAGACCCAAAAAACTCGATTCTTCGGTGTTTTTAGGCTAAATTTGGGATATAAACGGGTATCGAAGATGCATGCACAAATCGACTTTTTGGGCCAAAAAAACGTGTTTTAGCATTTTTTTTGCCTGAAAATTGAAATTTGTCTAGCACAGTGTAAACATGTTCAAGTCGCTTTTGAGACCCAAAAAACTCGATTCTTCGGTGTTTTTAGGCTAAATTTGGGATATAAACTGGTATCGAAGATGCATGCACAAATCGACTTTTTGGGCCAAAAAAACGTGCTTTAGCATTTTTTTTGCCTGAAAATTGATTTTTTTCTAGAACAGTGTAGACATGTACAAATCGCTTCTGAGACCCAAAAAACTCGATTTTTCGGTGTTTTTAGGCTAAATTTGGGATATAAACGGGTATCAAAGATACATGCACAAATCGACTTTTTGGGCCAAAAAAACGTGTTTTAACATTTTTTTTGCCTGAAAATTGAAATTTTTCTAGCACAGTACAAATCGCTTCTGAGACCCAAAAAACTCGATTTTTCGGTGTTTTTAGGCTAAATTTGGGATATAAACGGGTATCGAAGATGTTGAAGAAGGAGGAGGTTGGAGACACCAACCAAACAGGGCAGTACTCCTAGGGTGGACGCTGGACTGGTGATAGGGAGGGTTGGAACTCCCGTTTCACCTGTCTGTCCACCTTTGCTGATCTTTTTCGTGTCTCACATACACCGAGAGTAGTCCAACATACTCCCAAAGACATCACTCTCTCTATTTACACAATATATACAAACACGCTACACACCACACCCTTTGTCCAAATTATATCCCCCAAAATTAATTAATAAATATGAATACAATTAAAAACCAAGCCTCGGAGGCCCCTGGGGATGGGTCAATAAACTCCCCTCAGTCTGGACCATTTGTTGACGACCCCCCGAGATGCCCTGGACCATTGTCTGACACACTCTTTATCAACTTTTGCAACATTCGCGGTCTTTCCTCTAACTTCTCCTCTGTTGAACACCACCTCTTCTCCGCTAAACCTCATCTTCTCTTCCTCACCGAGACCCAGATCTCAGCATTAACTAACAGCAACCCCTACTCTGTCTCCTCTTACTTTCTCTATCCTCAGTTTCGTGCCAAAGGCGGATGTTGCGTATACGTACGCAACGACCTCACTTGTTCTCGTGTTCCCGAACTTGACTCTTCTGATTTTTCAACTATCTGGCTTCGGCTAACCTGCTACTCTCAAACTAAATACATCTGTGCTGTATATCTATCTCCTAACTCTACTGACTATACAAAATTCTTCGACTATCTTACTTCTAAAGTGGAACACATTCTATCCCATTCTCCTTTCTCAGAAATCTCCATTTTAGGAGATTTCAACGTTCACCACCGCCTTTGGCTTTCATCTCCCTTCACTGATCCACCTGGTGAACAAGCCTTTACTTTTTCTATCCTCAACGACCTAGAGCAGTTAATTCAGTACCCTACCCGTATTCCAGACCGCCTTGGAGATCAGCCCAATATCCTTGACTTATTCCTAACCTCTCATCCTTCTGCTTATTCTGTTGAACTTTTCTCTCCTTTGGGCTCCTCCGATCACAATCTTATTTCAGTATCCTGTCCTATCGCTCCTGTAAGACCTTTGGACCCTCCCAGCAAGCGGCGTCTGTGGCACTACAGCGCTGCTGGCTGGGATGATCTGAGGCAGTACTTTCAAGATTTCCCATGGAGTGATTTTTGCTTTCGTGGCCGGGGTCCCTCAGAGACTCAGTGCTGCACGCATCTCGGAGGTGATCATCTCGGGCATGGAGGCATACATTCCATATTCTTTCCCTCTTACTAATTCACGAAAATCTTGGTTTAATCACGCTTGTTCTACTGCTGTCCACAACAAGGAGGTAGCTTTCAGACGGCACCGACGCCTTCAAACTGATGAATCTCGTGCTCTGTATATCTCTGCCCGGAATCGCGCCAAATCTGTTCTCCGACTAACCAAAAAATCCTTCATCCGTGCCAAGTGCAATGACCTGTCCAACTCCTCCACCTCTCGTTCTTTCTGGCATCTAGCCAAAAATCTCTCCAGTAACTTTACTTCTTCCTCTTTCCCTCCCCTCATCCTTCCTGATGGAAATGTTGCCATCTCTTCAACTGATAAAGCTGAACTCTTCTCTCAAACCTTTGCCTCTAACTCCACACTGGACAATTCCGGCTCGGTTCCTCCAACTCCACCCCCCTCTGACTTACTTATGCCTGCCATTAGAATCTCTTCAAAGGAAGTATTTTCTGCCCTCTCTGGCCTTAACACTGGGAAGGCGTACGGACCTGATGGGATTCCTCCTGTTGTTCTCAAGAACTGTGCTTCCGTGCTGACACCCTGCCTAGGCAAACTGTTCCGTCTATGTCTATCATTTAACACTTTTCCTTCTTGCTGGAAGTTTGCTCTGATCCAACCTGTTCTGAAAAAAGGAGACCGTTCCCAACCCTCCAACTATCGCCCTATTGCTCTGACCTCATGTCTATCGAAAGTCTTCGAATCTATTCTTAACCTCAAAATTCATAAGCACCTTATTTGTCATGACCTTCTTTCAGATCGCCAGTATGGTTTCCGTCAGGGACGATCTACTGGCGATCTTCTATCCCTCCTCTCTGATTCATGGTCATCCTCCTTTCGGAACTTTGGTGAAACTTTTACTGTTGCCCTCGACATATCCAAAGCTTTTGATAGAGTCTGGCACAAAGCTTTAATCTCCAAACTGCCCTCATTCGGTTTTTATCCCTCTCTCTGCACCTTTATCTCTGATTTCCTTTCTGACCGTTCTATAGCTGCTGTTGTAGACGGTCACTGTTCTTCTTCCAAGGCTATCAATAGTGGTGTTCCTCAGGGTTCTGTTCTATCACCCACCCTCTTTCTTTTGTTCATTAATGACCTTCTTAACTGTACCTCTTCCCCTATCCACTCCTATGCTGATGATTCCACCCTACACTACTCCACTCATTTTGACAACCGTCCATCCCAGCAGCTCCTCTCCACATCACGTGATGATGCAGTAGCACGCCTGACTTCTGATCTTTCCCTCATCTCTAACTGGGGCAGAGAGAACCTTGTTGTTTTCAATGCCTCAAAAACACAGTTCCTTCATCTTTCAACTCGTACTAATCTTCCTGATGTCTATCCCCTCTCCTTTAACGATACACAACTTGACCTTTCCTCTTCTCTTAATATTCTTGGAGTCTCTTTCTCTCATAATCTCTCCTGGAGAGATCACATTATCTCTCTTACTAAAATCGCCTCAAAGAAGTTAGGTGTGCTGCGCAGATTCCGTGAATACTTCACCCCCGCACAGTTGCTGTCTCTGTACAGGGGTCTCATCCGCCCCTGTATGGAGTATGGCTCTAATGTGTGGGGGGGATCAACCTTCACAACACTACTGGACAAGGTGGAATCAAAGGCCTTTCGTCTCATCAACTCTCCTCCTCTTACTGATTCACTACAACCTCTCTCTCTTCGCCGCAGTGTTGCATCACTTTCTCTCTTCTATCGCTATTACACTGGACATTGCTCTTCTGAACTCTCTCAATGTATGCTTCCTCCCCTCAGGAGAACATGCAACACTCGTCAAGCCTCTCGTTCTCACCCCTTTTCTGTCCAACTCCCTCATGCAAGAGTTAACCGGTACTCTCAGTCTTTCATATACACAACTGGTCAACTCTGGAACACTCTACCTTCATCCATCTTTCCACCTTACTACGACTTATGTACCTTCAAACGCAATGTGTCAGGGCATCTCGAACGAAATTGGACATGATTTTGGACCACTCTCTCACTGTACTATGTAGATGAGGACGGTAAGCGGGCCTGTGGCCTTTGTCCTCATCTTTGTTATTATATAAAAAAAGAAAAAAAAAAAAAAAAACTTGCTGGATGGGATTGAGGCTTTCTATAGAGAGGCAAAAGCTTGCGTGAGTGTCGAGGGTGGTTTGAGTGAGAACTTTGATATCAGTTTAGGATTGAGGCAAGGGTGTGTCATGCCACTATGGTTGTTCAATATCTTTATGGATGGTTGCATGAGATAGATGAAGGCAAAAGTGGCAGGCCTGGGTGCGAAACTGAGGATGAATGGAATAGATTGGTCCTTGGTTGCAAGCTTTATTTGTGGATGACACTGTGCTGCTGGCTGAGAGTGAAAGGGAGTTACAGAGGGTGGTGGATGAGTTTCAGTCTGTGTGTAAGCGAAGAAAACTGAAGGTGAATGTTGGTAAGAGTAAGGTGATGGTATTTAAGAGGACCAAAACATAAGTAATTGACTTTGCTATACCCTATAGAGTGGCTGTACCAACTGGGACTGAATGCGAGATAACATTAGGAGGTGAGAGGATGGAGGAGAGGGAATTCAAGTAACTGGGAACAGTTCTGTGTAAACATGGAAGGAGAAATCAGGGAGAGAGCAGTGAGGGTCAGGCAGGTCATAATATCACTGGGGAGGACTATGTAGGGTAGAAGTGCGAGTATGGAAGTGAAAAGGGGACCGAGAAATAGTATAATCCTGCCAACACTGACATATGTGTCTGAAACATGGACATGGAGTAGGGCTCAACCAATGCCATCTTGATCTTAAGGCCTGGGTGTGGGATTGATTACATCACAGCCGTGGGTGGACTGGTGCAATTTGATCCTTACCATTGTTTCCGTAATTTTATCAGTGCCTCTTACTTTTTGGTTATTTATTGGTTTTTCTTAGCATCACTTTTCAATTATGTTATTTATGTAGTTAATTATGTGTACTTGGGCAGAACATTCAGTCTCAACACGATGTGAAATAATAATAACGGGTAAAAATACACACTGAAGTACAACATATATTTTATTTTTAACTACTATCAAGCACAAAATGGTCAGGTTTCTGTTGCTATTCACAAGTGTTTTCACTTCAGTGGAACTAAACATGTATTCTGTTCTCAGATTTTAAATGATTCCTGTTTTAAACAATTAAAATGAGAATACAGTATACTGTACTACAATAAATTATACCTAACCTAGTAGGCTAGTACCGAGTACTCCATTCTCTGACTCCCAGATATAAGTCAACAAGTAAGAAAACTACCATGATTGTGGCTCAGGTCAGAATGTACAGTACACACTATAGGTCTATCTATACCTTCAGTTTTGGAGTGTTTAGAGTTTTATCTTCATATTTTTTTCTTTGACTATTGTATTGTTATATGTCTTTGTGAAATTATTCAACAGAATATTAGTTAGAGGCCATATTATGCACATTGAAATTAGGTTCTGCACTGATGTTTTGCAGGGGCAACATTCATTTGCATCAAAATCCCTCCGCAGAAAGTTTAGGACTAACTGAACTAGCACTTTTCTTTGACAGCTGCAGGGCACAAAATCTTTCTTAAATTTACCAATGAGAGCTTGGAATACTTGGTAGGTTGAAATTCTGTACATACAGAAAGTGTAAAATCTGTTGGCCATTTCAGGCCACCTCAATCAAGGATCTTTATACTGTATACTGGTAACTGTCAGGAATTTCAGCTTCAAGTTTCTTCTCCAGAGTGACTCTACTCACACATACGGAACATTTCAACTTTTTTTTAACCCTGTGAGCAACATAACCAGCAATAAAAATCATCACACTTTCATCATCCTTTGACAGTGTTTACTCTTCCACATATTCCTCAACTCTCTTGAATTTTTCCAGGTGGCCAACAGAACTACATTTTGAGTCTGGTTCACCTTTAGAGCTACATAAATCATTGAGGGGTAAGGGACCTGTCTTGGATGAAGCCATGGAGAGAACATCCATGATTTTTAGTTTAATTTCTGATTCATCACCTGAGCAACAGCAACATTATAATTTGTACCACTCATCCTCCTATACAGTCCAAATCTATCTTCCAACCTGTCTGTTTGAAATTTTCCAAGTAGTACATACTGAAAGTCATTGTGTTCTAGTAGATAATCACACAACTTTATCATTGTTGATGTTGTGTGTCTGAGAGCAAAGAATGTTTCCCTTGACAATTTACCAACCCTACCTTATTGAGGCATTTCTAACTCTTCCCAGGACTTAAGCCAAAGACCAAAATTGCTAAGAAACTTGAGGCTTGGATCAGTAGATGAATCATTCCTAATCGGGTTACATTCCTGCTGACGTAAATGGATACCTTTATATGGAGTTTTAACATTTACAATATGCCACCAAGATATTATATGTTCCAAGAAAACAACAGTACCTGACACATCAGAACTATTCACAGTTTTTAGTGCAGCCACAGTTTTTTCATCAAACAGTCGTACAACATACTGAACATTTTGTCGTTCCAAATTAGTAGGGAAAAGGATCTTCTCCGACAAACCTGGAGCAAGCTTTACATACTTATTACGTTGTTTTATATACAATTCTTTTAATGGCTGAAGGCTTGCTTGCTTATGAATTTGAATGTTAGAAGGTGAAGGGACTACAAAAGTCTGTATGGGATTTTTCTGACTCAACCAATTATTCCTTATACATTTAAATAGATGAACTGAATAAAAAAGGAAGAAAAGTGGCACACCTGAATCATAGGGATTTTAAATGGAGGAAGCAAGACTACCTCCACACATCTTCTCAAACATGTTTCTTTTTACCCTGTTGTTGTCAGATATTAATGATACTACTTTGTACCCTATGTCATGTAGGAATGCCAAAACCTTGTGTGTCAACTCAAGGAGTGTGTCTGCTGTCAGATTGCTTACATACATACATACATACACACATACATACATACATACATACATACATACATACATACTGTACATACATACATACATACATACATACATACATACATACATACATACATACATACATACATACATACATACATACATACATACATACATACATACATACATACATACATACATACATACATACATACATACATACTGTACATACATACATACATACATACATACATACACACATACATCCATACACACATACATAATAAAAGCCTGAATGGTTGTTGTAGGTTCACATGAATTTATAGAAGCACCATAAATCTTACCACCTTTATATGCGAGATTTTTTTTCCACATGTATCTCATCAAGCAGGACATTCACCAATCTTTCTTCACTTTAATTTAGGAAAATTTTCCCTCAAAAACTGTTCATGAGAATTTTCTATCAACACTGAATTTGCACTGGTTACATTAAACTTCCTTAGATAATCAGGACGAGGGAGAATAATTACTTTTGTGTCACGTAGGTCTGTGTACAGTGAGTATCATGATAAATAAATTTTATAGGCCAAAACCAAAAACTCACAGCTGTATCTCATTTTTTCTTTACAAAACATGTTTAGCTGTTCACCACAGAACCACAACACACCACACTCTAAATTCCTGTCAATTTCCGATTCACTCTCCATTTCTGATTTAGTTTCCAACACCTCCCTAATAACTTGAATACAGTGAGGGATTTTGTCAACATCACTGACTGCAGATTTAGAGTAAGAACTCAAGTTACCGTACTCATTAAATTTTCAAATTTTGTCCACCGATCACTCTTATTTCTGATCCAAGAAGCCACTCAATTTTTTTTAAATTGAATGCAATGTTTTCATACCAGATAAAAACCTTCAAGTCTTTCATCACTTTAATGATGCAGTTATATTTGGCTGGCCATCACAATTGGGTTTTAAAAGACACACACAACAATCACTGGAAACAAACAGCCAATCTTTACAAAGCTTATCAACAAATTTATCACCAAACTCCTCAAAACTGTTTATCATGTCATTTTTCATCCATACTGGAAATTGTACTTCATCTCTTGTAAGCATCTTGTCTTTTCTTTCTTGTGGGTTTGTGTGAGCAGGTGGTGCTTCCTTTGACAAGTACTTCGGCTGGTTAGGAAAGATGGTTGGGAATGCATCCTTTGCTAGAGCTGGTGTCCCTCTCTTGGCAGTAATTACAGTTCCATCCGGACGTGTAATACTATCTTCCCTAATGATGAAATGCTCTTCAAAATGTGTGGCACAGACCACTGAAGTAGTGGATGGTGTGAAGTCTTCCCTATGGATAGCCTTTACCCATTGCAGCCGTCGTCTTTCATCAGAAGGGGACCGGAATGCAGACACCTCAAAGGTCTTATAATTGGCCTTGCATCCAGGAACACAACATCCCCTTGGCATCTGCAATAATAATTATAATGAAATAAACAAGAATATACAATGTAAAGTTAAAAAAAGGGAGAGACGTTTAAAGAATATGGGTACAAAAATAAAAATGTTTAAGTTGGCCTCATATGGGATTTATACTGTAGGAACAATATTCAGCATTTCAGTGGATAAAGATATGTTCATGTTTAGATAGGAAATTATAAATAAAGCTTGGTACAAAAATACAAATGTATTTTTAAAAACGTGGGTACAAAAATATAAATACTGTACCGTACTGTACATAAATGGGCCTCCTATATGAAATGTCATTAGATTTATACTGTAGGAACAATGTACTGTACTGTACAATATATAATTTAAAGAATATAGATCTGTTCATGTTTAGTACAGTGCTGACTGTACTGTAGGCTGTACACAAAAAAACATAAAAAAACAATAAAATTATTCTTCCAGTACTGCAGCATCATATATAGGCAACAGTACTGTACAGTATTATATTTCCTTTATACAGTACATCACAACAGGCCTACTGTACTTGTAATAAATCAGTACTGGTATCCTTCCATATGGTCTCCTCTCCTTCCCTTACACTATATCATAATAAATATAGGGTGTCCCAAAGAAATGTACAGTACTTTTTAACTGGACATTACTCATAGATACATAGATTAAAATATCTATATAGACCTATGTATATATTAGTTATGTTATTTTCTCTAACTCATTAGACTTGTATCTATGTCAATAAACACCAAAATAAAAACAAAATACTTGTATATGAGTAATGGTCAGTCAAGGAGTGAGCACATTTTTGGGGGGAAATCCTGTACTTTATAGTGTAAGGTAAGGAGATGAAACTTTGGTAGGATACTTATTGATGACAAGTACTGAGGTATATTAAGAAAATATAATAATGTACAGCACAAATTGTATCACATAATGTATAGGCTTGTGTCACACACCCTAATTCTGAAAACCAGTTCCACTTGGAGTCTTCCAACTTACTTAACTTGTTCACAGGTACTCATAATATAGTGTACAGTTGGACACAGGAATTCGAGGAATAGCCCAAGTGAAAGATGGTCAATTTCTCCCAATATCAAGTTCCTTAGTGCCAAATAGGAGACACCAGGGGCAGAAGTCAGTATTGAGAATGGTGTATGTGTGTGTATGTGTATGTGTGTGTGTGTGTGTGTGTGTGTGTGTGTGTGTGTGTGTTCCTTAGTGCCAAATAGGAGACACCAGGGGCAGGTATTAAGGATGGTAATAAAAAGCAACTACCTCATAATAGACACTGGTTACTCAAATGGGACAAGTATATTTCACCTGGGTTGTAGCACAATTCCTGTGTCCAACTGTACCTGTGTAAGGTAAGGAGATGAAACTTTGGCAGGATAATAACTGATGACAGGTACTGAGGGATACAGTATTAAGTAAATATAATAACCTACAGCACAAAATGTATACTGTAATATAATTTGTAGGCTTGTTGTGTCACACCATAATTCTGAAGAACAGGTCCACTTGGATTTTTACAATTTAATTAACTTTTTCATAGACACTCATAATTATTCTAATAATTTTTGACCAAAGTATTGAGGAAAAAATATTTACGTTACCATACCTAACCTAACCTGGGATTTAAGATTTGCCCACGTCAGCACCATATTTCATACTACAGCTATATTATAACAGATATACCTTATCCTCCTGTTTCGTTATAGCAGCTCTACAGTATAATTGAAACTATTCCAAGCAACAGGACACTATTATTATTGTTAACCTGTTCCCGTTTCCTGACATACCGGTATTATACTTTGGAGGAATCATGGTACTATAAAGGACCAAAAGACACATTCCCCTTAAGGGGGTGTGGGAGTAGGGGACAGGCTTGGGAGATTTTGGGGTGTGTGGGAGTAAGGAGACAGGCTTGGGGGGTTATGGGTGGGTGCTGAAATAAGGGACAGGCTTTCTACCACCCCACCCCACCCCAAGCCTGTCCCCCTACTCCCGCACCCCCCCAACCCCCACAAGCCTGTCCCCTAATTCCCACACCCCCTTAAAACCACTATGGAATAGGTGAACTGCCACAAAAAATAACTCAAGTGTTTCTCCCAAGATATTCAAATATACGGATCTGGGATAACAGTTTACCAGTTATGGCTTGTCTGTTTAAATTACAGCAACTACTCAAATATAAAATGCTCACCTTGTATTGTATTTAATCCAGTGGAGGGTAAACAAACAAGGAACCCCAAAAGCACATGCAAAACACATTCGGGACCCCTTGGCTTTGGAAAAGGGCAAAAATGGACGCTGACTGAGGTGCCAGCTGCCTTGGCAAGTTGGTGCACTGTTCCTCTGTCCCTCTGGTGGCGGCAGGCGGCCACCCACGTTTGTGACGTCATGTCTGTATCGCTGCCAAACACACAGGCCTTCTTTAGAGATGGCATTGGCTCAACAGTCTAGAATAGGTACGGTGGAAATTAGTTATCTGAGAGGAGCATGTGGGAGGAGGATAGTGATGATAGGAGACATGAATGGGAAAGTATGGAATGA
>JAWZYT010005841.1:0-33401 GCA_034508575.1 Petrolisthes manimaculis | reverse complement strand
CATCTATCGTTCCGTCCGTCTGTCTTTCCTTCCCTACCTCTCTCCATCCATCCATCTGTCAATAATCCATCTATCCTTTCATCCATCCATCTGTCAATCCATACATCCATCTATCTCTCAATTAATTAATCCATGCACCCATCCATTTCCCCTTCCATACCTCTCATCTACCCATCCAACCATATATACCTCCCCCAATCCCTATACCTCTCACCCATCCATCCATCCATCCATCCCTCTAGCTGTGACTGACAACAACACCACCACCAACACCAACAACAACACCACCAACACCAACACCACCACCACCACCACCAACACTACCACCACCAACAACAACACCAACACCACCACCAACACCAACACCACCAACACCACCACCACCAACACCACCACCACCAACACATCATGAGTCTGTACAAATCACTGTGTCGTCCCAATATGTAAACTTGGTTAATAATGGAGACTAATATGTCGTAACCTGAAAATCGGGGTGGAATAAATGTGAAATATTTGCAAATTGCTGTTGGCGGGTGTGTCAGGCCAGGTCAGGTTAGGTCAGTTCATGGCAACACACATACATATATACATACATACATACTGTACATACATATAATACATACTTTTATACACACATACTTACGTACATACTTATATACATACATACATACTGTACATACATATATACATACATACATACTGTACATACATACATATATACATACATACTGTACATACATACATATATACATACTGTACATACGGTACATACACACATACTTTTATACACGCACACACACTTACGTATATAATTATATACACACATAAATACATACTTCTATACACATACACTATATCTTGTGTGTGTGTGTGTGTGTGTGTGTGTGTGTGTGTCCTCCCCATACCAATTCCCCTTATCCCTCTTTCTGTCTCCCCTATCAGCTATCTCTCCATCCCTCTCCCTCTCCCTCCCTCTCCCTGTCACCAATCCCATCTCTCCCTCCCTCTCCCTCCCTGTCTGTCTGTCTGTCTGTCTTTCTGTCTGTCTGTCAAGGGTGTGGACGGGTGATGTGTGTGTGTGTGTGTGTGTGTGTGTGTGATTTGACAGTGATGGCAGCAAAATTGTTCCCAACACTCACAGGTTTTGTCTCTTCTAACTAACTCATTCGTATGCATATATTATTTTATTATTATTTTATTTATTATTATTATTTTATTTATTATTATTATTTTATTTATTATTATTATTTTATTATTATTATTATTTTATTATTATTATTATTTTATTATTATTATTATTTTATTATTATTATTATTAAAGTGGTCTGTTTCCTGGCATAATTTGGAGGAATCAGCAGCCTTCCAAAATGACCACAACAAACATCCATCTTACATAAATACATACATACATACATATTGGGTAACGTATGGTCTTGGTGGTTATGTAATTCCCACATAACAAAATGGATGAAGGAAGAGGAGGAAGGAAGATAGGAAGGATGAGAGAGGATAAAAGAGAGGAAGTAAGGAAGAAAGATAAGGGAGAAAGGAAGCAATGAATGGAGAGAGGGAGGAAGTAAAGAAGGGAGAAAGGAAGGAAGTGAGGAAGGAAGAAAGATAAGGGAGAAAGATAAGGAAAGTAAGGAAGGAAGCAATGAATGGAGAGAGGGAGGAAGAGAGAAGCGATCCTGTTCGTCACGACCCAATAATATCGGTATAGCCTTTGTGTATATATCTAATCTGAGTATGGAGGAGTGGCAGGAGTGGGAGGACAATGCTGGGGAGTGGGGAGGAGTGGGAGGGGGGGGGGATGCTATAAGGAAGGAGTGGGGGAGTGGGGAGGAGTGGGAGGACAATACTGGGGAGTGAGAGTTGGGGTAGTGGGGGTTTAACTTGTTCTGGGGAGTGGGGGGGAGGATGCTATAAGGAAGGAGTGGGAGGACAATGTTGGGGAGTGGGGAGGAGTGGGAGGACAATGCTGGGGAGTGGGAAGGAGTGGGGTGGGAGGCTTGGGAAGGAGTGGGAGGAGAGGCTTGATCGATATATATTTGGCACACGTAATGGATCAATATTTCGCCAGCATATCAATCCATATTGGCGCATAAATTGATCAATATTCGCGGGCCTATCCATCAATATTGGCCACGAACAAAACAACACATACATAGATATAATGATAATAATAATAATGATAATAATAATAATATCCTCGTCCACATGCAGCCTCTTTACTTAATATCACCATCAGCTCAAATTTGTCTCTGTATTCACGAGTGTGTGGGATTCTTCTTTGGTGATCACATTGGTTTGGTCAAGATTTGCTGCCTCCTTCATAGCTACTGGGACAAATATGAGAAGGAAGGAAGGAAGGAAGGAAGAGAGACTGAGACACACACACACACATATGAGAAGGAAGGAAGGAAGGAAGGAAGGAAGGGAGGAAGAGAGGAAGAGAGACTGAGACACACACACACACACACACACATAGAAAGAGAGAGAGGGGAGAGGGAGGGAAGTAGAGAGAGGGAAAGGGAGGGAGGGACAGACAGACAGACAGACACGTACACACACACACACACACAGAGAGAGAGAGAGAGAGAGAGAGAGAGAGAGAGAGAGAGAGATCCATTCATAGCCAGAAGGACAAGATGAGTTCCACAGTGACAGGTTTACAACACAGATACCTACCTCCCTCATCACACCCCCATCCTTCCTCCCTCATCACCTCCCTCCCTCATCACACCCCCATCCTCCCTCATCACACCCCATCCTCCTCCTCTATCCTATACTCATCATTATCATCCTATTCTTCTCTTATTTCCTCCTCCTTATCATCATCATCATCATTATTATTATTTTGCATTACCTCTTCTATTACTTCCTCCTCTTCCTCTTCCTCCTCTTCCTCCTTCCTCAAAAAGCCTCGTAAGGACCAATATATCTGCTGCTGTTTAATTCTCTTTGTATTTATGTGTATTCCTATGTATCCCATTAATCGTGTATGTGTGTGTGTATCGTGTATATTCGTTCTAATATGTATCGTACCGTATCCCATGCATAAACTTATGTATTAGACTGTACGATGAATGTCCAACCAACCCTAAATATATGAGACTAAAACTTATGTATCAGACTGTATAAGCATCTAACACAAACTTATGTATCAGACTGTAAAAGCATCCCAACCCAAACTTATGCATCAGTCTGTATAAACGTCCCAACCCCAACTTGTGTGTGAGACTGTACAGTGAATGTGACCACCACCGTATGAACACATTAGCGTCGCAATAGATCCACTGTCTGCCTGGACCCTGTGTGTGTGTGTGTGTTGGGGGGGGGGAAGAGGGGAGGGAAGGGGGAGAGGGATATAGTTCTTGTCTGGTCTCCTCTTTTATGTATAGACGAGTTACACCGTTGGGGAAGTATGTGGGGGAGGTTAGGGGGGGGTATTATTTGTTGAGGATGGGGGTGTGGTGGGGATGGGGAGGTGGGGGTGGTATATGTGAAGGGTGGGGGTGGGGGGTGGTTAGGATGATGTCGTTATTGTAGGGTTTGGTTGTTTGTTGGTTGGTTTGTGTTAAGGCCCCTGTGATCGTGTATAGAAATAAGATGCTTTTGATTTCTCCTAACTATGCCACGAAACAAGCTCCTTCTATATAAGTTGGGTTTCGTGGCAGTGTTTGAAGGACTCGCTAACCTCCAATTTTCTGACTACATCACAGGGTCCTTAAAGAGTGGTGAGTCTCTTACTTATACAGGGGGATTCACGCTTTTTCTTAGTCACGCTTTAGAATAGAAGGGGTCAGTGTGTTTATTAATGAGTCACGGGGCCTGTGTGTGTGTGTGTGTGTGTGTGTGTGTGTGTGTGTGTGTGTGTGTGTGTGTGTGTGTGTCAAGTGAAGTCGATAAGTGAAACACGCTACGTCATCTCCCATCCAAGGTCTACTGTATAGGTAGATCTTGCCCCTACTCACCCACACCAACAACAACAACAACAACAACAACCACAACACCACCACCAACAACAACAACAACATCAACATGAATAAAAACCTCTCCATCACCACCACAATCACCACCACCACCAACAACAACCACAACATCACCAACAACACCACCACCAACAACAACACCAACACCAACACTCCTCCCTCTTAACTTAATACTGTAGATGTGATAATTATACGAGTAGCAGGAACATTTTGCAAGGGTCTGTATTATGAAGTGTGGAGTTTGGCGTGTGTAATGAAAAGAGAGGAATGTAATGGGAAGTGACACGAGGAATGGGTAAGGAGGCAGGGAGCTTGGTTTTATTATAGGCCTGGAATGATAGTGTGCAATTATTTTTCGCATTGAGAGAAAGTGAGAGAGATGGAGGGAAGAAACTACAGAGGGAGAGATGAAGGGAAGAAACTACAGAGAGAGAGAGATGGAGGGAAGAAAATAGAGACAGACACAGAGAAAGAGAGAGAGACAGAGTGAGAATGAAAAAAAAAATCGTAATAAAAATCGTAATAATACAACGTTGGTGAAAGTTAATATCGTCCTTCTCTCTCCTCCTCCTCATATGACATCGTGAAGGGCAAAGAGAGAGAGAGAGAGAGAGAGAGAGAGAGAGAGAGAGAGAGAGAGAGAGAGAGAGAGAGAGAGAGAGAGAGAGAGAGAGAGAGAGAGAGAGAAAACACTAACCAAGCAACCTTCCTTCCATTCTTCACTATTTATGGTAAAGAGGGAGGGAGGATGGGGGTCACTAATTCCTCCTTATACTCTCCCAGGAAACAAATCACCAATAATACAAAGAGGGAATCTGTTTTGTGATATAGTTTGGAGCAATCAGTATACCTCTTTGTAGTTCCTGGCTTGGTGGGACATCTACTGTATGTATTTATATATATGTTTGGTTCTCAATGATTTGACAACATAGAAAAGTTAATTGAACTTTCGTTGTTCAGACTGATGTCCAAGTATTTATTATTGTTATTATTTTTATTATTGTTATTATTATTTTTATTATTATTATTATTATTATTATTACTGCTACTGCTACTACTGCTTTTATTATTATTACTGTTATTATTATTGATATTATAATTATTATTATTCGCTTACAGTGACTCATGCGCTAAACAGACCAGATTTCAACCCAAAGTATGTGAGCGTGTGTGTGTGTATATATATATATATTAAGACGTGTGCATCCAGAGAGAGAGAGAGAGAGAGAGAGAGAGACAAAATACTAACCAAGCCACCGTTCCTTCCTTCCTTCCTTCACTATTATTACCCTTTCCTTCCCTCGTTAGATCACTGAGGCTTAAATAATGACCACTGACTGATAACACCAATCCCCATTACTTACTTATTGATTCACTCACAGCTTCACCCCACCTAAAAAAAAAAAAAAAAAAAAAAATATAACACACACTAACTAACTTTACAGGCAGCCACACCCTCCCTTTCCCCCCCCCCTTAACTCCACCCCACCCTCCCTCTCCCCCTCCCCATTCCCTCCCCACTCCCCTCCCCCCATGCCCCCTCCCCTCTGGCTTAGAACAGGCGGAAGTGTACAATCGATGGTCTGGAAGGGGGGGGAGGGGGGGAGAAGGGGGGTAGCAGGGGCGGGGGGGTAGGGTATGCAGATAAGGTGAACAGGGAAACAATGAGGGGAACTAAATTAGTGTACAGGACGTCAGCTGTGTCTGGAAAAGTATACACACACACACACACACACACACACACACACACGATCTCTCTCTCTTCTCTCTCTCTCACACACGATCTCCCATACAAACACGATCTTTCTCTCTTTCACATACAAACACACACACACACAACAACAACACATTGTATACATGCTTACGTTCTTACACTTTTACATATACAAACAGACACACATTGAGAGAGAGAGAGAGAGAAAAAAAAAGAAAAGCAAGGTATACATATATTTACAAGCATAATATACTATATTTTCATACATGTGCACCAATACGTAACTGTGCATATATTAACACACACACACACACGATCTCTCTCGCTTTCTCTCTCTCTCTCTCTCTCTCTCTCTCTCTCTCTCACACACACACCATCTGGTTCAGGGAGGGGGGGGGGGGTGATAGTAATCTCATGCTCACGCTCTTTCACTCACTCACTCACTCATTGCTCCTCCCTTTTATTAATTCACTCATTTTTCTTTGACTCACTCACTCACTTATTCACTCACTAACTCAGTTACTCATTTCTCATTGACTCACTCATTCACTCGCTCACTCACTCACTCATTCATATTCCCAGTCACACACTCAGTTATTTAGTGAATGGGTGAGACTGCGAGTAGATTAATTTGAGAGAGAGAGAGAGAGGGAGAGAGAGAGAGAGAGAGAGAGAGAGAGAACAAGGGAGTAGGGACAAACTAATAAATAGGAAAGGAACGAGAAAATGAAAAGAAAATACAAAAAGAAGAGAGGAAAAATTACGAAAGAGGGGAGACGAGAGAAGTAAAGAGAGAGAAAGAGAGAGAGAGAGAGGTGTGAGGGAGAGGATAGAAAAGTGATGAGGGTGAGAGAAAAGTAGAATAAAGAATTAAAGAATGAAGGAAGGGAAGAGAGAATGAAGGAGGTAGAAAGAAAGAGTGGAATAGATACATAAAAGAAAGTGGAAAGGAGATAGAGAAAGTGGAAAGAGGGAAGGAAGGAGGAATAGGGAAGAGAAGAAAGTAAAAAAAGAATAGGAAAAATGGGAAGAAAGATGGGAGGATGGAAGTTGGGAATAAAAAGGGTGAGAAGGGATGAAGGGAGAGTGAGGGAAAGAGGGAGAAAGGAAGGAAGGAAGGAAGGAAGGGAAGGAGAGAAAGGGGAGGGAATAAAAAAAGGGAAAGGCAGGGTGGAGAATTGATTGGTTCAGGTGACACGTATGGAGAGAGAGAGAGAGAGCGAGAGAGAGAGAGAGAGAGAGAGCGAGCGAGAGAGAGAGAGAGTGAGAGATATTTTTATTTAATTAATTTATGAGAGAGAGAGAGAGATACATACATACATACATGCATTCATACATATATACATATATACATACGGTATATACATACATACATACACACAGACAGAGACAAAGAGACATACAGACAGACACAGATGGGATGATAATGTGTGTGGGTCGTAAAATGTTGTCTTCAACATATGTGCGGTCATTTGCAGATAGATAGATAGATAGATAGATAGATAGAATGGGGAGGAAGAAGGAAGGGAACGAGTGTGAAGTGAAAGTAAACGAAAGAGGGAATAGTAGTGGAGAGTGTAAAGGTGGAAAGGGTGGAAAGGGAGAGGTGGAAGACACACACACACACACACACACACACACACACACACACACACACACACATATACACACATCCAATATACCACTCTCACACACACACACACATCCTATATACCTCTCTCTCTCTCTCTCTCTCTCTCTCTCTCTCTCTCTCTCTCTCTCTCTCTCTCTCTCTCTCTCTCTCTTTCACAGATACATTAACACTGTTTTTACCTCCTCGGTGAATGTATCAAGATGGATGCAGGGACTGAGGCTGAATAAATCAAGAGAAGGGGGCACAGGTGCATGAGTTATAGGGGGGGGGGGCAGGGAGAGGCGCCCCCCAGGTAGTTAGCGGGGGGAAAATGAGCAAAGTTTTACCAGCGGGAAGGGGGCGGTTGAGAGAGGTGAGGTGGGGGGGGGATGAAGTGGGGGGAGGGGGTGGTGAAGAGGTGAAGTGGGGGGGGGGGTAAAGAAAGGAGGGGTGAGTGAGAGGGGTTGTGGGATAGGATGAATGGGGTATTGAAGTGGGGGGGGGACAGGTTGGGTTTGGTTGGGTGGGGTTGGGGGAGAGGATGAATGGGGTATTGAAGTGAAGAAATTATGAGGGTGGGGTTGTGTGTTAGGATGAAATGGGGTGATATATTATGAGTGATAGGCTAGGATGAGATGGGGTGAGATATTATGGGGTGATGGGGAGGTTGATGGGTTTGGAGTTTTTCTTTTACCAGAGAAGAAATTTCACTCTCTCTTTCTCTGTCTCTGTCTCTGTCTCTATCTCTCTCTTTCTCTCTCTTTCTCTCTCTTTCTTTCTTTCTCTCTCTCTCTCTCTCTCTCTCTCTCTCTCTCTCTCTCTGACACACACACACACACCAGTGATTCACCCACTATTACCTCGACACACACAAACACACACTCATAAAGAAATCCATGAGTCACATCTCTTAGTACACATACATACAGGTACACACTCATACACCCATAAATTACTCTCTCTCTCTCTTTCACACACACACACAATGACTCACCTCTTTAAACTACCTCTTTCGTTCGCTTTTTGATGTCTGTATGTATGTATGTATGAATGCATTTATGACACTGTGTATATATATATATGTATGTGTTTATATGCGTGTATTTGATGAATGTATGTGATATCTACGTATATGATCTACGTATGTATATGTATAGGTAAATATTTGTAAAGTAAATTATGAGTGTGTGTAATAAATAAAAGCATAATATTTACATAGATCTACGTGTATGAATGTGTATGTGAATAATAGAGGGATGGTGCTGTGTGTCTGTGTGTGTGTGTGTGTGTTTGTGAATGTTAGAGGGATGGTGCTGTGTGTGTGTATGTGTGTGTGTGTGTGTGTGTGTGTGTGTGTGTGTGTGTTGTCTCCAGGATTCATAACAAGAAAACACACAGGTATCTTCATTACCTCTCGTGTACAGACCCGTGCAAAACTTATCTCCCAACACCCACCCACAACACACACACCCACACAAACACCCACACCCACACAAACATCCACACCTATCCACAAACACCCACACCTATCCACAAACACCCACACCTATCCACAAACACCCACACCTATCCACAAACACCCACACCTATCCACAAACACCCACACCTATCCACAAACACCCACACCTATCCACAAACATCCACACCTATCCACAAACACCTACACCTATCCACAAACACAAATAAACATCCTGCATTCTACCTTCCTTAAAACCACTATACACATCGAAGACACTTTTATTACACTTGTTAAAATACCCACCAAACACGAGGAAAACTCAAATGTATAATCTTATCATTTGTGTTTCTAAGTTAGTACGAGTTATTATGAGTTTATTTTTTATTTTTTTTTGAGGGAGGTAGGAAGGGGAGAGGAAACTTTTGCTACCTTCTCTTCTACTTCTCTGTATGTTAAATCAATGTTGTTTATTTTTTTATTTTTTGGGAGGGAGGTAGGAAGGGGAGAGGGAACTTGTGCTACCTTCTCTTGTACCATCTTCTCTGTGGGTTAGTCAGTGTTGCCAGCAGGTGTTGTGGTGATGATGTTCTGCTCACCCGCTGTACTTCATTCCAGACACCACACCACATCACATTGTCTCTCTATCTTGTTTTGTTTTTCTCTCTCTCTCACACACACACTCATGATCTCTCTCTCTGATACACACACACTCACATTTTCTATCTCATACACACACACACACACTCACTCACTTTCTCTCTTATAAACACACACACTCACTCACTTTGTCTCTCACATACACACACAAACACACACACTCTCTCTCTCTCTCTCTCTCTCTCTCTCTCTCTCTCTCTCTCTCTCTCTCTCAACCGTGTGGTGTGGTGGATGGTAGTGTTCTTGGTGTCTCACAATGATTGCAGTTCTGTGGCCTTTCCTCCAGTTAATTGCTAGAGTCCATGTGGCTGTCCTACCTGTCATTACCTACCACCACCTCCACCACCTCCACTACCACCTCCACTACCACCACCACCAATTCAATACCACTACCACCACCACCACCACCTATTCAATACCACTACCATCACCCACCACCACCTCCACCATCATCATCACCACTACCACCACCACCACCACTACCACCACCACCACCACCACCATCAATTCAATACCACTGCCATCACCATCACCATCATCATCACCAATTGCTAGTGTCTGTGTGGCTGTCTTACCTGTCATCACCTACCATCACCACCACCACCAACACCACCAATTCAATACCACTACCATCATCACCAACACTACCACTACCATCATCACCACCATCACCAATACCACCACTATCTCCATCAATATCACACACACACTTGAAAATCATATCATACCCTTACGTCACCAACACACACAGACACACACACACCTTATCACCACCTGCACACACACACACATACACACACACACACCAACAAACAAACTTTATATATATACTCAGCACCAGCGAAATTCTGACACACACACTTCTCTCCACTGAAATTCTATCTCTTTGCCTCGGTGTTCAAGTTGGTGTCTTTGTTTGAGACATTTAATAAAAGAAACACATGTACAGTCGTGACCATGCCACGAAACCAGCTCCTTCCATATAGGTGTGTGTGTTTCGTGGCAATATTTGAAGGACTCGTATACCTCCAATTTACCGACTATCATCACCACAGGGTCCCATAAACACGAAGAAGCTCCTCCTCTGGTTGGTTGGCGAGAGAAAAATAAAGCTAAGGAGGATGGGATTAAACTTTGTCCATTACACCCTGGACGGTAATCTTCAGAAATGTGTAATGTATTCCTTTACTAAGTGACTATTAGACAAAGACCAAGCTATATTTATTGTACCCCCTTCCTTTTATCCACCCACCTCACCTCACCCCACCCCACCCCATCACAGCCTCCTCTTTCTACTTCTCCTCTTGCTCTTGCTCTTTCTCTTTCTCTTTCTCTCTCTTTCTCTCTTCCTCCTCCTCCTCCTCCTCCTACTCCTACTCCTACTTCTGTGGGTGTTATTGTGGAAAGTCATGTGTTTAAAGGTGTGTAGGTGTGGGAAGAAATTGTGAGGGGGGTTGGAGGTACACACACACACACACACACACACCTCTAAGGGGAGTATAGCAGGAGATGAGTGTGGGTAGTGGGAGGGTCACACACACACACACACACACACACACACACACACCTCAACTGACCTATATCCTTGGGTACATACATACATACATGCATACATAGTCCAAGGCTAAACCTGCTGATGTTCACTTCTCGGTCAGCTACACACACACACACACAAACAAACACACACACACACACACACACACACCGACCCAACCAACCTTGATTCACCTCACTCTCGTGCCAGTCTTGTGTTTGGTCGTGTGTTTGACTCTCATGTGTGTGCTCGTTCTCATCTACACACACACACACAAACACACAGATACACACACACACACACTCATACAAACACACACACAGTTAAAAGGGAGTTTGGTGCGAGGCTTTTCTATCACCCTCTCAAATGTGCTGTCACCATCATGAAAAAAAAAAATGTGCTATCACCATCATGAAAAAAAATAATGTGCTATCACCATCATGAAAAAAAATGTGCTATCACCATCATGAAAAAAAATAATGTGCTATCACCATCATGAAAAAAATAATGTGCTATCACCATCATGAAAAAAAATAATGTGCTATCACCATCATGAAAAAAAAAGTGCTATCACCATCTTGAAAAAAAAAAAGATAACCTTGTGTTTTTGATAACGATAACAACACAAATAGAAAAATCCATAATGTGATGAAATATAAAAGTGATGAATTATATTTTGGTTAAGTGATGCGATAATGATAGAAATATTAATGCTAATATGAAAATAATAATGCTATCGATCACAAAAAATACATGAAAACTATTTTGCTTAATTAATTCTGACCACAAACACCAAAGATTAAATTATATGGTTGAATAATGCGATGATAATAAAAATCGATATAGTAATGCTACGATGAAAATAAAAATAATATCGTTATCGACCACAAAAGTGCATGAAACTATTTTGCTTATAATTATTTCGAACCACAAACGCCAAAAATTCTTTAGTGTATTTTTATTTTTATTTTTTTTTTATATATTTTTTTTTTTTGTGAGGTGGTGACACAAAGTTATAATGACCCAAACAATATCATAATTATACTCTCGGTCACAAGAAAACATGAACACCTCGTCGATTAAATCGGTAAACAAACACCAAAGACGCACTGTATTTTGTGATTAAATAAATAGGAGTTATAACGATTGAAATAATAATAATAATAATAATAAAGCTATCGACCTACAAGAAAATATGAATACCACGTTGATCAATTCGGAAAAGAAACCGCGACAACCCAGTGTAAATATGTGAGAGGAGAAGAAAGAATGGATTTAAAACGATCAAATTAATTATACTATCGACCACGAGAGGGCATGAACACTCTACAAGTCTACAAAACACAACAAACACAAACGCCAAAATAATCAGTGTAGTAATATTGACATACATAATTCAGAAAACAAACAAAAACACCAAAAATAATCAGTATAGTACCATAATATTGTTTTGGGGGGAGACGTGAGTGAGTGAGTGAGTGAGTGAGTGTGTGCGAGCTTCACCTCATCCCACACACCACCATCACCATCATGGAGTTGCATCACGTGGTCATCCTACTCCTTGAACTGGTGCATCTGACTAGCGGCCAAGGTAAGAAGGTAGGAAGGAAGGAGATCAAGCAACGGGGCTACGAGTGATGAGATGGTAGCTTCCTGGGACTGGTTTTTGCATGAGGGTTGGTTTGGTAGGTTGGTTGGGTGGGGGAGTAGGACTGGGTTGGTTTGGGAGAGATGGGGAGGAGTGAGACGGGACGGGGTGGGGTTGGAAGGGAGGGGACAGGCAGGGTGTGGGGGAGCGGGGTTGGGTTGGGAGGGACGGGTGGGTGGGAGAGGGGAGAGGCAGAGTGGGGTTGGGAGGGACGGGGTGTGGTTGGGAATGAGAAGGACCTAAAGCTTATATACCGTAATAATACTAAATACAACGGTAGAATATTTGTTTTTATTTATTTATTTTCCTTCTTGCCCGTGTTGTTGTTTTTCATTTTCACTTATTATTTCATTTATTATTATTATTATTATTATTATTGTTATTATTATTATTTCCGGAAGACAGGGTATAAAAAAACACAATAGAAGCATATTATATTTTTTATTTATATTTTTCTTTTTCCTCTTCTTACCCGTGTTCTTGTTTTTAATATTACTGCGGTCAAGTTGCTATGTATACCACCAGGAGGCAAACAGTTACACCCAGATACCAAACTGTAACAATCAGATACATACATATACATAAATCATACATACATACATACCTGATACACACCTGATACATACATACATACCTGATACATACATACATACCTGATACACACCTGATACATACATACATAAATTATACATACCTTTCCTCTCTAGTTCAGTTAGTGTGTTTTTGTTTTTCTCAAGATAAGTTGTTTTTATTTGGGACTATATAGTGACAATGGAAGCAGCTGCATAATAGATTTTTACCTGTACAGCCACAATCAGATGACCACCAACACTTTCCTGCCATCGTGCAACAAATAAATCAATATCATATCAAAATATAATCCTACAACAACACAAAATATCAACCACCAACACTTTCCTTCCAATGGAGATCTTATTGTATTGATTTTTGTATATTGATTAATGCTCGTGACTGTATGTAAGTACCTGTAGAATAAAGAAAAACAAAATCTATAACCTCTCGTACACCTACATACTTAAGTAGGCTATTGACGCCTCACAGTGACCCATGAATGAAACTGTGAAGTGTAAAACCGAAGCACTTAGTAATGTGGCTCCTGTATGGTTTGAGCTTTAGTTAGTAAGTAAGATGCTTCATTCATTTTTAAAGGTCACGGGTTCATGATACACAGTGAGGGTTTACAAGGCGTCAGTATCTTAATTCGTGAGTGTACTGAACTGTGTTGTGTTGTGATGAGGTGAGGTGAGGTGAGGTGAGGTTGGCTAACTTGTGGCACTCTCGTTGAAATCTCTGGCAGACATGCAGTAAAGGCAGCAACATTTCTATGTAGCACACCAAAGACTGGAAGACATATAATAGTGGCACTTCAAAGGGTCGGTATTTGTCTATAGAACGTGATGGTAGGACTTAAGAATTGACTACGAATACGATAAACCCGAAGAAAATATTAATTTAACGATAAAAGTGAATTTTGAACCACCTGATTATCCTGCTGTTGTCGTTTTGAATAATGATAATATAAGCAATAAGATTATAACAACAATAACACTAATAAAACAAATTACCCCTTTCCAGCTGGCACCCTCGACATAGCAGCTATTGGAGGAGGAGAAGGAGGAGGAGGAAGAGAAGGAGGAAGAGAAGGAGGAGGTGGAGAAGGAGCAGGAGGAGGAGGAGGAAGAAGAGGAGAAGGAAGGATCAGGGGGTCGAGTCCAACAAGAGGCGCTGCTAGGGAGGAGGGGGACGTGAGGAGAGGGCCGTGTGAAGACTTGTCCCCTTCCTGTGTTGGATGGGGGGAGAGGGGCGAGTGTGACACCAACCCAGCCTTCATGTTTGTTAATTGTCCCAACACGTGTGACTCCTGCCTTCCACATAGTTAGTAGATGTTGTTGTTGTGTGTGTGTGTGTGTGTTTGTAAATGTGTGTATATATAATCCCATAATCAAAACAACAAACACCAACTTACCACTCCATCTTTCCACAGGTGAGAGAGAGTGTGTGAATCGAGGTGACGACGACTCCTGTGAATTATCTGCTGTGTTGGGACTCTGTGAAATCAACTTCTCTTACAACCTGAGATTCTGTGCCGGATCTTGTAGCAACTTTATCCAGGCCTGCCGTGGTGGTGGTGGTGGTGGTGGTGTTGGCAGTGAGTGTAGTGTGTGTGTGTGTAATGTTGGTGTTATTGTGTGTGTAATGATGTTGATAGTGTGTGTGTTATGTTGGTGATATTGTGTGTGTAATGATGTTGATTGTGTGTGTGTAATGTTGGCAGTGAGTGTAGTGTGTTTGTTATTGGCAGTGAGTGTAGTGTGTTTGTTATTGTTTATGGTAGTGAGTGATTGGTCTGTAATTGGTCTGTTGAAGTCTCTAAGTTTGTGCTCGTGTCCGCCAGATATCTCCAGTTGTGACGGACCTCAGACACTCGCCAGTCCGGATTTCGGTGAGTGTTTTGGACTCGACAGCTTTTCTCTGTTCTTCTATACAGTTCTTTGCTTAATTACTCGTCTCTTACATAATCACTTATCTCGTACAGCCATGGCTGATAGTGGTGGACCAGGGTCCAAGGAGTGTTGGAGAGCAACCGAACATAGTTTCAAAAAGTGAGACTTCTAAACCTTTCTCAACGTTGAAATTGGTTTGGAAATTCACTTGTTCGAACTTTGTTCAGTTGCTCTCCAACACACCTTGGACCCTGAATCAGCACTATCAGCCATGACTGTACATAATTACTCATTCCTAACATACTCACTGTCATTCTTTCTTACCTCACCAGCTTATTGACACACACGGTTCCTTTGCTTCCACAGAGTGTGGTGTGGCGCCAACCAATCCCCGGCGCCAAGGGTTTGTCTCCAGTAGATTTCGTCCCCAGAACCGCACACCGAGGAGGCTGACAATTATCACCTACGGCAGCCACCCCGTCAGGAAGAACGCAAGAGGAGGAGGAGGAGTGGGGGGAGCAAAAGGGAGAGAAGTAGGAAGAGTAGAGACGAAAACAGAGACAGGAGGAGTAGGAGGAAAAGAGAGAGAGGTAGGAGGAGGAGGAAAAGAGAGAGGAGTAGCAAAATCAGTGGTAGGAGAAGGAGGAGGAAGAAGAGTAGAGGCAGGAGGAGGAAGAGTAGGAGGAGGAAGGAGAGTAGGAGGGAGTCTATGGAGTGAAGAAAATGAAAGAGTTAAAACAGATAAAGAAGTGAAAAAAAGAAGGTTAATTGAAATAGATAAAAAAGAGGAAGGAAGAAAATTAATTGGAGTAAGAGTATTAGAAAGAGAAAGAAGAATACCACGAAGAAGAATAAGAGAAGACAGAAAAGGAGAAAGGAGGAGATTGATAGGAGAAAGGAGATTAATAGGAGACAGAAAAGGAGAAAGAAGGAAATTAATAGTGGAAGCAGTAGGAGGGAAAGTGAATAGAAGAGGAGATTGGAAATATAGAGATAATAATGATGGTGATGATGATGATAATGATGATGATAATGATAATGATGATGATGATGATGATAATTTTTCCTCGTGTGACTGTGACTTGGAGTGTGACTGTGAGTTGACTTGTTACCAGTGTGGAGGCTGTTACGACAAGGAGGTGGAAAATGTGGAAAATGGAGGTGAGATAATAAACGAGGAAGTGGAACAGGTTGAAGGTGAAAAACAAAGTGTGGAAGAAAATGGAGGAGAGGTAATAATTGAGAGAGTGGAACAGGAGGGAGGTGAAAAAGAAAGTGTGGAGGTAACTGTTATACTAAGTGGTGAAGAACAGAGAATTGTGGAACAGATTGGAGTGAATTCAGGTGAGATTGGAACACAAGAAAGTTTCGAATCAACAACAGTGAGTGAAATACAAGGTGTGGAACAAACCACTGTGGCTGCAATACCAAGTGTGGAATTAACAACATTGAGTGGACCAGAAAATGTTCAACAAATAACAACTATGTCACCACAAAGTATAGAACAAATAACATTAGGTGAACAAACAAGTGTTGAACAAATAACATTAATGCCACCACAAAGTGTAGAACAAATAACAATGTCACCACAAATTATTGAACAAATAACAACAATGCCACCACAAATTATAGAACAAATAACAACAATGTCTCCACAAATTATTGAACAAATAACAACAATGTCTCCACAAATTATAGAACAAATAACAACATTGTCACCACAAAATGTAGAACAAATAACAACAATGTCACCACAAAATGTAGAACAAATAACATTAGGTGAACAAACAAGTGTTGAACAGATAACATTAAGTGAAGAAACGAGTGTTGAACAAATAACATTAAGTGAACCAACGAGTGTTGAACAAATAACATTAAGGGAACCTGTAAGTATAGAACAAATTACGATAAGGGAACCAGTAAGTGTTGAACCAATGACAATAATGCCAACACAAAGTATAGAACAAATAACATTAAGTGAACCACAAAGTGTTGAACAAGTAACATTAAGTGAACCACAAAGTGTTGAACAAATAACGTTAAGTGAACCACAAAGTGTTGAACAAATAACGTTAAGTGATCCACTAAGTGCTGAACAAATAATAATAGATGGAATACAAAGTGTTGAACAAAATACGGTAAGTGGACCACAAAGTGTTGAACAAATAACATTTAATGAACCACAAAGTGTTGAAAAGGTAACGTTGAGTGTGTTACAAAGTGTTGAACTAAAAACAATAGGACCACCACAAAGTGTTGAACATATAACATTAAAGGATCCACAAAGTGTTGAACAAATAACATTAAGTGGATCCCAAAGTGTTGAACAAGTAACATTTAATGGTCCACAAAGTATTGAACAAATAACATTTAGAGAACCAATCAGTATTGAACAAATAACAGTAGATGGAACGAGTATTGAACAAGTAACATTTAGTGGGCCACAAAGTGCTGAACAAATAACATTTAATGATGCACAAAGTGTTGAACAAATAAAATTGGATAGAACAAGTGTTGAACAAGTAACATTTAGAGAACCAATCAGTATTGAACAAATAACATTAGATAGAACAAGTGTTGAACAAACAACAACGAGTAGAACAGAGAGTGTGGAACAATTGAGTGAATCACAAAATGTGGAGATAAATACAGTGGAGGAAAGTGAAACCATAGATGTGGAACAATTTGGACTGAATGTGGAAGAAGGTGGAGTGGATGATGATATACTGGATGTGGATATAGAAGATGTGGATGTGGATATAGAAGATGTGGATGTGGATATAGAAGATGTGGATGTGGATATACTGAATGTGGATGAGGATATACTGAATGTGGAAGAAAATATACTGGATGTGGATGTGGATATACAAGATGTGGATGAGGATATACAAGATGTGGATGAGGATATAAAAGATGTGGATGTGGATATACAAGATGTGGATGAGGATATACAAGATGTGGAAGAAAATGGAGTGGTTGATGTGGATATAAAGGATGTGGAAGAAAATAATGTGGATATACTGGATGTGGAACAGAATGGAATGGGTGATGTGGAACAGAATGTGGTGGTGAATGTGGATATACTGAATGTGGAAGAAAATGGAGTGGGTGGTGTGGACGTGGATGGAGTGGATGATGTGGAAGTGAATTTAGTGGATGATGTGGAAGTGAATTTAGTGGATGATGTGGAAGTGAATTTAGTGGATGATGTGGAAGAGAAATTAGTGGATGATGTGGTTCAGAAGGGAGTGGATGAAAATGAAACACAAAAGGAAGAGCAGACTGAAGGAAAAGGAGTAGAAAAGGAGGTAGGAGGAGGAGGAGAAGAAGAAATAATAGGAGTCGAGGAGGAGGAAGGAATAGAGGAGGAGAGAGGAGTAGGAGAGGAGGAGAGAGGAGAAGAAGAAATAGGAGTTGAGGAGAAAGGAGAAGAGATAGAAGTAAATGAGGAAGGAGGAGGAGAAAAAGAAATTGTGGAGGAAGACGAAAGAGGAGAAGAGATAGAAGTAGAGGAGGAGGATGGAGGAGGTGAAAGAGGAGGAGGAGGTGGAAGAGGAGGAGGAGAAGGAGGAGGAGAAGAAGAGATAGAAGTAGAGGAGGAGGAAGAAGGAGGAAGTGGAGGATACAGAGTGGCAAAAAGACGGTGTATATATTATTATGGGTCTCAAAGTAACCAAGACATCCCTTCACGAGTACACCAACAACTACAACAGCAGCAACACCAACAACACCAACAACACCAACAACACCAACAACAGCAACTACAACACCAACGACAGCAACTACAACACCAACATCAACAACACCAACGACAACAACATCAACAACAACAACACCACCAACAACAGCAACTACAACAACAGCAACGACGACAACAACAACAGCAACAACGTAAACTAAGGGCACCTCGATCCCCCATCATCACCACCAGCAGGAGAATGTGGCCCCCTCGACGCCTACACAACACCATACAGAGCTGCAGGTGTAGTGGTCAGTGTGGCTGCATAGATAAGTGTAAGTGTGAAGAGCCCTACTACCCGTGCGACTATCAACAACCCACTAACACCACTACCACTACCACCACCACACCTAAACCCTACTCTACCACCACTACCACTACTACACCTACGACTACTATCCCTAAACCCTACTCTACCACCACCACTACTACCACTACTACACCTAAACCCTACTCCACCACCACTACCACTACCACTACTACTACTACAACAACCCCTAAACCCATATCACCTCCAATAATTGATGGTGGGTGTGAGAAGGAAGTGGTACCCATCATCCCGGAGTTCACCATAATTCACCCACCATTGGTCAACGTTGTGTCGGTTTTCGGTCTCCTCTTTGGTCTGGTAGCACTTGCTGTTATACCTGCCTTAGGAATAGCATCACTGTATACTCCTTTTCATCCACCACAACAACCAAAACCACCACGACCACCACTTCATATATTTCTACCTCTTCCACCACCGCCACCGATTCCTCCACCACATCCACCTCCTCTGCCACCCCTATTTCCACAACATCACCCACCTCCACCACATCACCCACCTCCACCACAACCCCCACCTCCACCACAACACCCACCTCCACCACAACACCCACCTCCACCACAACACCCACCTCCACCTCAACACCCACCTCCAACTCCTTCTCAGTCGTACCCAACCCCATTCAGA
Organism: Petrolisthes manimaculis; assembly: GCA_034508575.1. Lineage (NCBI taxonomy): Eukaryota > Metazoa > Arthropoda > Malacostraca > Decapoda > Porcellanidae > Petrolisthes > Petrolisthes manimaculis. Next base: position 13,626 of record JAWZYT010005841.1, on the reverse strand, counting down.
GCAGCGATGGCCCTGGTACCCAACTGTAAACCTCACAAATATCTGTACCTCAAACATCACCTACAGACTCTGATCCAGGGCAACACAGGTCGACCCCTTGACCCTCAGGTGCATGAACTGGTCAAAGCCATCGTATTCTGCAAGGTGAGACACGTAGCCGTATTCAAGAAAGGACGTTAGTGTTGACAATGGTGTGGTATGTACAATCGGCGGCAAAAGTCCTGTCGCCTCACTTACTTCATCGAGGCACGCAATGTTCATAGACTCGAGATTATTTATTTTTATTATTATTTTTATAGGTGTAGAAAGCATGCGTATTTCTCGAGTCCATGAACACTGTCTGTCTCGGTGAAGCAGGCGAGGCGACAGGACTTCTGCCGCCGACTGTACAATCACAAGCACTAGTAAGTATACAAGTTTGGTTGAAGCTTCGAACAGTCCAATTCACCAACGAAGTAATTCCAATGGAGATCTTATTTACTGTATCTAGGCATTCGAAGCACACCTGTATACTTATTAGTGATCGTGACCTACCACTACCTGACATAACTTGACCCCTGATCTTCCACTATATAACACTCACCTGACTTCTGACCCACTGACCTGACTGTTGCCTCCCCACAGTTTGGTTCAGCAGAGGATCCCCCCGCCCTGGCAGCCCCCATGTACTGGAAAGGAGGCCCCGCTGATCTCAACAAGCCCCCCTTGTGGCCTGGTGTTGTGAGTAGATATTTCCTAGCATTCTGTATGTGTGTTTGTTATTATACTGCAATGAGATAATGTACAGATTGCAAATATGACGCTACTTCCATATTATTTTATACAATGACTAGATTTCCATCTCTCTCTGTCTCTATCTCTCTCTCTCTCTCAGTGTGTGTGTGTGTGTGTGTGTGTGTGTATATGTGTTGGCACGATAACAGACATGAATCCCTATCCTCCCACCACCATCACAAAGAGTGCCAACAACACCAAATCCAGCCTTTATTCCTTTCGTCTCATGCCTCCCTTCCCTTCCCTCCCTCCCACCAGAGCCATCCAGCCCTCTTTGTGCACGATAATACCACTGGAGACGCTGATCTGACGGTGCCTCTGGGAGCTAAGCCACCTGCCGATACACCCACGTCCTCCTACACTCAGATGTTTGGTTACGACGGGGCCACTACAATTTCTTCGTATGGTGCCATGATGCCGTCTCCTCCCTATGGTGCTACGGTGTCTCCTCCCTATGGTGCTACGGTGTCTCCTCCCTATGGTGCTACGGTGTCTCCTCCCTATGGTGCTACGGTGTCTCCTCCCTATGGTGCTACGGTGTCTCCTCCCTATGGTGCTACGGTGTCTCCTCCCTATGGTGCTACGGTGTCTCCTCCCTATGGTGCTACGGTGTCTCCTCCCTATGGTGCTACAGTGTCAACTCCCTATAGTACCACGTTATCAAAACCTGAAGATGCCACAGTATATCCTCACTATAGTGCCACAATATTTCCTCCGTATAGTGCCACATTATCTAAGCCCAATGGTGCTACAATATCTCCTCCCTATAGTGCCACACAATCTCCTGGTGATGGTGCCACAAAACCTCCTCCTCCCGATGCCAAAATAAACCTACTCCATGGTGCCATTATAGTTCCTTCTACTAGTGGCTCTCTAACTCCTACTGGTGGCACTCTAACTCCTGCTGGTGGCTCTCTAACTCCTGGAGGTGGTGGTACTTTAACTTCTGGTGTTGGAACATTAACTCCGGCTGGTGGAACTTTAACTCCTGCAGGTGGTGGTACTTTAACTCCTTCTGGTGGCTCTCTAACTTCTGCTGGTGGCTCTCTGACTCCTGGGGGTGGCTCTCTAATTCCTGCTGAAGCTCCGGTAACTCCTCCTGCTGGTTCCTCAGTAGCTGTTCCTGCTGGTGCCATGATAGCTTCTTTGGGTGCTGCTCTCACTCCTACTGGTGCTACGGTGCCTTCTGCTAGTGCCACGTTAGCTCCTGCTGGTTCATCAGTAGATTTTCCTGCTGGTGTTACAGTGCCTTTTGCTGGTGCTACGGTGCCTTCTACTGATGCTACTGTAACTCCTGCCAGTGCCTCAGTAACCCTTCCTTCTGGTATCCTGGTACCTACTCCCACCAGTGCCACGGTACCACCTCCTCCAGGTACAACAACACTACCTTTGCCTGATGGTACCACGACAACTACCCCTTCCAGTGTTACGGTGGCTTCTATTATTTCGGGTATTGCCGGATCTGTTGTCCTTGGTATTGATAGTGACGAAGAGCTACACGACCCTAACCCTGTGTCTACTTCTGGTGGTGCTGAAGGTGTGGGTATTGCCGGTTCCGTTGCCCTTAATATTGATAGTGACGAAGAGCTACACGGCCCTACCCTTGTGTCTACTTCTGCTGCTTCGGGTATTGCCGGATCTGTTGCTCTTGGTGTGGATAGTGATGAAGAACTAGATGACCCTAACCCTGTATCTACTTCTGCTGCTTTGGGTATTGCCGGATCTGTTGCCCTTGGAGTGGATAGTGATGAAGAACTAGACGACCCTAACCCTGTATCTACTTCTGCTGCTTTGGGTATTGGTATTGCTGGATCCGTTGCCCTTGGAGTGGATAGCGACGAAGAGATAGACGACCTGACCCCTTTGCCTGGTTCTGAAGGTGTGGGTATTGCCGGTTCCGTTGCCCTTGGAGTGGATAGTGATGAAGAACTAGACGACCCTAACCCTGTATCTACTTCTGCTGCTTTGGGTATTGGTATTGCCGGTTCCGTTGCCCTTGGCGTAGGTAGTGATGAAGATTTAGATGGACCGACTCCCGTGGTTGATGGGGATGATCGTAATAAGTTCTTCTGTGGAGGTGCTCTCATCACTACACGTCACATCCTTACTGCCGCCCACTGTGTTGTGACTCAGAGGTGAGGAAAGAATAAAGGTGTGTAGCCAAATAGCATAGCAAACCTGTATATCAAACTGTATACATTATATTCTCTTTCATAAACAAAATGCATAAATGATCATCTAATTAATAAACAAAATGCATAAATGATCGTCTAATTAATAAACAAAATGTATAAATGATCGTCTAATTAATAAACAAACTCCATATATTATCATTTCACCACCTAACCCGACCTGACCTGACCTGATATAACTATTCATTCCATAATTAACTGACCTAACGTGACCTGACCTGATTCCTGACAGACCTGACGTGATCCGCCTGGGAGAACGGGACTTCACCAGGACCTCAGACAGCCAAGCATATGATTACCCAGTGGCTCGCATCATCAGACACCCACAGTACAACCTCATCAACAACTACTTCGATATTGCTGTAAGTTAATATGGTAGAGGGTAGTTTTTTATAAGTACTGTACTGTAGTTATCTTGATGCCTTCCCTTGATACCCTACCCTACCCTACCCTACCCTACCCTACACTACCCTACCCTACCCTACCCTACCCTACCCTACCCTACCCTACCCTACCCTACCCTACCCTACCCTACCCTACCCTACCCTAGCCCACAGTTATCTCAAAGACTTCTGAACCTGAACGACGTGGTACAATATTTCCCTTCAATAATACTCCTTGGTGTTGTGGTGTCCTGGTGTCCATTCTCTGAGTAAAGAGGGAATCATGGGGCACAATGCAGCAGAGGCCAACACCTTAACGAACACACTCCTCCCTCCCTCGCTCCCTCCCTCCCTCGCTCCCTCCCTCGCTAACTGTGCTTTTGTGTGCAGTCAGAGGTGTGTGCAATATTCCCACTAGCATATGAGACAGAGAGAGAGAGATACAGAGACAGAGAGAGAGAGAGATCCCATTTCAAGTGGTCAAACTAGAAGTAACCATCCACCCTTTCCCCTTCTGTCAGGTGATCGAAGCAGTAATATCAATCAATTTTCTTATCCCCTTCCCTCAATTGATCTATAATAATAATCATAATAATCAATTCAACATGTCTAACACTTACTCTACCTCCTCCTCCTCCTCCTCCTCCTCCTCCTCCTCCTCCTCCTCCTCCTCCTCCTCCTCCTCCTCCTCCTCCTCCTCCTCCTCCTCCTCCTCCTCCTCCTCCTCCTCCTCCTCCTCCTCCTCCTCCTCCTCCTCCTCCTCCTCCTCCTCCTCCTCCTCCTCCTCCTCCTCCTCCTCCTCCTCCTCTTATTAACTAAACCAAACTATAATTACCCAACGAAATATCCACCAAGTTCTACCCTTTTCTCATCCTCCTCCTTCTTCAGGTAATCGAATTGGAGGATGAGGTGGCCTTCACGCCCCTGCTGCGCCCCTACTGCCTCCCCCCCACCAGGCAGTCACTCTCTGGATTACCGTGTCAGGTGTCGGGGTGGGGCTCCAGGCCAAACGGTGTGTTGTTGTTGTTGTTGTTTTTTGTTATCGTGTTCGGGGGATTTTTTGGCCTGTTCTTTGCTGAGGGTACATGGCCAGGGTGTCTCAATCTCTATCCCTCTTTCTTTCTCCCTCTTTCTGTTTTTAGTTGTGTGTATGTGTCTCATATTTTTTAAGTTGTGTGTATGTGTCTCTTCTTTTTTTTTAAGTTGTGTGTATGTGTCTCTCTTTTCTTTTCGTTGTGTGTGTATGTCTCTCTCTCTCTTTTTAAGTGTGTATGTGTGTGTTGTGTGTGTGTGTGTGTAAAAAGCATAGCAGGGGAGAAGGGAGGATAAGAAAGAGTGAGAAGGGAGGATAAGAAAGAATGAGAAGGGAGGATAAGAAAGGGAAAGGATGTCAGAAGAAACAATGAAAAGAGAGTAGCTATTTTTGGGTTGGAGACGTTTCATCAAATCTGGCTTCCTCATCTTGAATTAGGGTGAAGAATCAGATCAAGGAAGGGTGGCGTGTGTGTGTGTGTGTGTGTGTGTGTGTGTGAGGATGAGGGGGTGAGCGTGTGTATTTGTGTGTGTGTGTGGGTGGGTGGGAGGGTGCGTGCGTGTTTGTGTGAGTGCGTGTTGTGTGTGCTTGTGTGTGTGTGTGTATGTATGTGTGTGCGTGCTGTGTGTGTGTGTTTGTGTGTGTATAAAGTCACGAACCTGAGACACACCTGTTCATTACTCCATTTACCTGTCTCTTAATTAACAAATTCACCCACACCACCCTCCCCCACCATCCATTCACACACACACCCTCCTTCTTCACCCATTACCCCCACCATCCATTCACCCACACACCCTCCTTCTTCACCCATTACCCCCACCATCCATTCACACACACACCCTCCTTCTTCACCCATTACCCCCACCATCCATTCACCCACACACACTCCTTCTTCACCCATTACCCCCACCACCCTCCCCCACCATCCATTCACCCACACCACCAATCATCCATTCACCCACACACCCTCCTTCTTCACCCATTACCCCCACCATCCTCCCCCACCATCCATTCACCCCATTCACCCACACCACCATCAATCATCCATACCACCCTCCCCACCATCCATTCATCCATTCACCCACACACCCTCCTTCTTCACCCACTACCAGAGCTTGCATCCACACTCCTCATCAACCAACGAGTTACAGTGAGGCCCCTGGAGGAGTGTAAGGCCCTGTACTCCCAAGCCCCCGAGGTGTTCTTCTCCATCTACCCCAGGGGACTCGACCACACCTTACTCTGTGCTGGAGGGGAGGTGGTCGGCAGGGATGTGTGTCGGGTGAGGGAACAACCACATTTTATATATTTTTTTTATGTAGTTGTATATTTATTATTATTATTATTATTATTTGTTTTTTGTATTGTTTTTTTTAGTTATATTTTATTACTGTTGTTGTTGTTGTTGTTGTTTTTGATAATAATAATCACAATACTAATAATCACAATGACAATAATAACAATAGTCATACACGTAATTCTCTCCCTCTTCAATAGTAAAATCATATAAAACCCCAGAAGTAGCCAACCTCAGAATGTCACATACACCATATCTATCTCTCTATCTATCGATCCAAAAAAATCACTCAAGCACGAAGTATTGTTTTTCCCTGTACTGACTGCAAGTGCTAAAAGGTAACAGCCAGTGAGTGAGTGGTAGTGGTGGTAGTGGTGGTGGTGGTGGTAGTGTTGGTGGTGGTAGTGGTGGTGGTGGTGGTGGTGGTGGTGGTGGTGGTGGTGGTGGTGGTGGTGGTGGTGGTGGTGGTGGTGGTGGTGGTGGTGGTGGTGGTGGTGGTAATGGTGGTGAGTGTGTGTGTGTTATGTTATGTATGACCTTTTGTATAATTATATTATAGATTTTTTATATGCACACACACACGTATATATATATATATATATACACACATGCAATATATATATATCCCTCTCTACCTCTCACACACTCTCTCTCACTCTCTCTCTCTCTCTCACACACTCTCTCACTCTCTCTCTCACACACACAACCAACCAACCAACCATACACACATATATATATACAGTACATACACTCACCCATCCATCCCATGCATTTTAAAACAACATAAAAACCAGAGGCTGTTTCCAATTGACTATGTAATGGTGGAAACTTTTGACAGAGTGGCCGTTTGGGGTTCAGTTGGGCTGTTGCGTGTGCCATAATTGTCCCTATGTCAACTCTGTGTGTGTGTGTGTGTGTGTGTGTGTGTGTGTGTGTGTGTGTGTGAAGGGGTTGGAATATGTGTGTGTGTGTGTGTGCGTGGAGGGAGGGGTTAGAATATATATGTGTGTGTGAATATATGTGTGTATGTGTACGGGGTTGGAGTGTGTGTGTGTGTGTGTATGTGTGTGTATCAAGTTATGGTATAGTGTCAGTGGTGGCCATTTAGCGTATATTCACACCTACTCACTCACACACCCACCAGCCCAGTCTACCTCGTTGTAAATCTCACCCCTTGGGCCCTGTCATGCAGTACAGAACGGTATAGTGAGAGAGAGAGAGAGAGAGAGAGAGAGAGAGAGAGAGAGAGAAGAGAGACAGACAGACAGACAGACAGAGAGACAGAGAGATAGACAGACAGACAGAGAGAGAGACAGACAGACAGACAGAGATAGACAGACAGACATACATACAAACAGAGAGATAGACAGACAGAGAGACAGAGAGAGAGAGAGAGCGAGCGAGCTATATGTGTGTGTATCTCGTTCTGGGCACTATACTACAACCAATGCGCTATTTTGTGCCTAAAAATATCGGTTTAGAGGACAGTACAATCCTCTACAACCTAGTTAATTTACCCACCAACTCAACCAAACCTCTTTATTTTCATCCATTTAGTATTTATTCAAGACACCAATATTTATCCATCAACTCAAACCTCTCTATTATCATCCATATAGTATTCCACTTTACTGTCTCATCTCTTTATCTATCATGCACCTTTTTTCTGGCGTTACATGACCTCGCTGTTTTACTCTTCCAGGGTGATTCAGGTGGCCCTCTGGTGTTCGTGACTGGGGCTGGGTTTGGAGAAGAGGTGGTAGGGGTGGTGAGTGCTGGTATAGGATGTGGAGACCCTAAGTACCCAGGCATCTATACCCGTACAGACGAGTTCCTGGAGTGGATAGATGAGACGGTGTTTGGACCCTGTGCTATTGGGACCTATGAGACGCTGGTGGGACGAGGAGAAGAAGGAGAAAGAGGAGGAGGAGAAGGAGAAAGAGGAGGAGGAGAAGGAGAAAGAGGAGGAGGAGAAGGAGAAAGAGGAGGTGGAGTTGCTGATGTGGGAGTGAGGAGAGATGGTGCAGGAGATGTGGGAGTGAGGAGGAGTGGACCAGAAGATGTGGGAGGGAGGAGGAATGGAGGAAAAGATGTGGGAGTGAGGAGGAATGGAGGAGAAGATGTGAGAGTGAGGCGGAATGGAGAAGATGTGGGAGTGAGGAGGAATGGAGGAAAAGATGTGGGAGTGAGGAGGAATGGGGCAGGAGATGTGGGAGTGAGGAGGAGTGGACCAGAAGATGTGGGAGTGAGGAAGACGTCAGATTTGGGAGTGAGGAAAGCGGCCAGAAGACATACTACAGCAGGAGTGGCAGAAGGAGTGGCAGAAGGAGGACTGAGGAAGACAACAGGAGAACTTGGAGGACTGAGGAAGGAGGTAAGAAACAGAGGAGTGTGGACGACGAGTAGACGACGTACGGTAGCGACGAGTAGACGACGTACGGTAACGACGAGTAGAAGACGTACGGTAGCGACGAGTGGTACGAGGGTTGAGGAAGTAGGAAAACGACGAATAACGCAAGAAGAAATACAAGGACAAGAAGAAATAACTAGAGGAAGAAAAAGTGAAAGAAAAGACCAAGGACAAGAAGAAATACATAGACAAGGACAAGGAAAATTACCAGGACAAAGACAAAAAGAAAGACTAGGACAAGGACAAGAAGAAAAACGAAAACAAGGACAAGAAGAAAGACATAGACAAGGACAAGGAAAATTACCAGGACAAACACAAAGACAGACATACACACAAAGACCAAGACGAGAACAAGGACAAGTAGGAAAACGAATAAGACGAGGACAAGTAGATAAACGAAGACATTTTTTAGGTAGGGTGACAAACACAGAGATAAAGAATGAAGCTGTGAAAAATTCTTGGTGGAGAGAGAGAGAGAGAGAGAGAGAGTCACTAAATAAATTCTTACCTCAGTTGAATCCTTGAACATAAAATAAAAACACCACAATTTTAGACGATAACTGTACAAAAAAAAGTGGTAATTATAATATATGTATGGGTAATGAAAGTTTGTGTGTTTGTGTGTGTGTGTGTGTGTGTGTGTGTGTGTGTGTGTGTGTGTGTGTGTGTCTTTCGTTTCGTTTTTGTTATCTTCATTACGTTACGTCATTTGTCTATGTTCCGTCACATTTCTCCATTTGTTACGTCACGTCTTGTCTCAGGTGTTACGTCGTAACTTTCACGTCATTCGTCAGTCACAGGAATTACGTCATAGCTTTCATGTCACGTGTCTGTTATAGGAGTTACGTCATAGCATTCACGTTACGTCATATCTTTCACGTTACGTCATATATTTCACGTTACGTCATCGGTGTTATGCGTCATGTGTTTTCAATCTTAATAAGGGATTGTGGTACGTCTGTTATAGGATTTACGTCATATCTATCACGTTACGTCATGTTTTTATAGTTGGGTTGTCGTCTATATTCATGTCAAATATTAACAGAGTCCATGTGTACTCTGGTTATACATATTTATTTATTTATTTATTTATTTTATTAAGTAAATTCACACCAAATAAAGCGTACGTTTGTCTACCAATTGTTTTTATTTTATGATAATTTATTTGACTTAAGGGAAATAAGGGAACTGGAGCATTGAAGTTGATGATGATAATATAATTATTTTAAATATTCTTGTACACCAATAGTTAATCCAAGGTGTAATATAATAATGTCCTCAAGAACCATTAACCAACTTATAGCCTTAGGGACCTCACCTAATACATCCTGATCACCATCCCTTCCCCTGCATCAGCTACAGCAGTAGTACCGTTCCCCTCGGATTCTGTGAGTGCCGTCCGTCCCCTGGCCTCTCCCCTCTCCACAGGCCCTCAAGCTCCGCCCTTCCTCCGTCTGCTCTGCGTCCCATCACCCCACAGGACAGAGAGCAGCAGCAGCAGCATTTGGTGTGGCAGTCTCAGTGAGAGGGTCAGTCAGTGTGTTGTCAGCGGCGGAGGAGAGTAGTCGGTTGCCGCCCTTCTCTCCTGAGACACGTCGTCGTGAGGGTGGAGCGCGCGAAAGTCACTCACTCAGATTAGCCACCACCCGACCTCTTGCTTGCTTGCTTGCTTCCATGAACTTGAGAGACTTTAACATAATGATGGTCATCTAAACACTGTCTTGGTTTGGGTGGGAGTAAGTTACAGAAGCTGGGTATTTATTTCCTTAAGTAGTTTTTTATGGTTGTCGTTGGTGGCCATGACCCACGTTGTAATATGTGACATAAAAGTACAACATAAAAACTTGTAGACGATTGAGTCCCCGTAGAGCTGGACCTTCTGCAGGATATAATTTACCAAGTTCAGACTCACTGTAGTAAAAGGAAGGAAGAGACTTACTTGTTGGTGCTTTGATGACGGGAGAAGCCAGGGGTACCAGAGTGAAGGAAAGGTAGGTGACATGACTATAATCTTTACAGTTGTATGATAAATTGATCTATGAGTTAAAAATAAATAGACAGAAGCTTTTAATATACAATAATAATGGACACACATTTAGGTAACTACTTGGTAATGATATCAGACGCGGAAACTTAAAAATGGCGAGTACTATTGAAGTCTCCGAGCGGTTCAGGGGAGGGAATAGTTTTGGTACATTAGAGCACCTTGATTCCTCCATAGCATGTCAGGAAACACGACCAGATGAACAAAAATAATGGTGGCTACTTTTTGACTTGTTTGAATAGTTTGGAGGATTCAGTTGCTCCAGATTTACCAACACTTAATAATAAAACTATAAACGTTTGTGTTTCTTATCAACACGAGGAGAGATTTATGTATATGACCACATCTTATTCAGAGTACATCAATCAAACTTAGAATTTTCACACACCCCAAAACGCTATCAACGCATGGATGGATGAGTAGGCAAGTTGCGATCGGGTTAGTTTCTCTCTCTCTTCCAGTCATTCCTCAACACCCATCAATATAATAATACCGATCAAAGCTTTACTAGGGGAAAAGATATAGGATTTTTTTTTTTTTTTAGTGGTTTGGTTGAGAATGAGGTGGTGAGGAGGATGAAGGTATAAATGATCACATGTTCCTTGCTTGCTGCCTGGGTAATGGAGAGGTGGATTTGGGGATAGATTTGGTGGTGCAGTCGGATATTTTATTTTTTTTATTTACATTAGTAGTGTGATTTGAGGTCGGCTGAGGATAAGAGAAGATCGCACTAGACCTGGAAGACCCTGTAGGACTGACTGGGGAAGGTGATGGAGAAGTGGGACACGAAACACGAAGGATATAGAAGGATAGATGAGACAGCTTAATAAATGGAAGGACGGGGTTACAAGTACAGGGATAGGGAGACGGTGATAGAGAGGAGGGATAGAAGGAAATAGAAGGAAAGGAGAGACATCTTAATTAAAAATCGGAAAAATTGAAGCATAGAGTGAGGGAGATACTGATAGAAAGGCGAGACAACAAACATGCACGAACGCAAGAAAAAGAAGGAAGGGAGAGAGCCATCTTGATAAATTGAAAGGGCGGGGTTACAAGATTCTGAGAATATACATAATATGCTTCCTACTTAGTTACTGTACCCTACACGATAAAACTGCAACAACACAAGATTTTTAAAGAATATACATAACTTCTCCATACTTACTTACTGTACCCTACACGATAAAACGGCAACAACACAAAATTTTGAGAATATATATAATTGCTGCCTACTTAGTTACTGTACCTAAATTTTAAATAACACGATAAAACAGCATCAATCACGCACTCACTCCTTCGCCGACCAGGGATACGAATCGGGGGTTTACGTTGTAGTCTAGTATAATAAGTAGAGTAAAATTATATAGAAGGGGTCGCCAACTCTCTCGTCTCGTCTTGTAACAACTTTCTTGGTTTGGTTTAAGGGGACTTTTGATATACTGGACTTCCCCTGATTCCTCCAATGTATGCTAGGAAACAGGACTATAGATGAACAAAAATAATGGTGTCCTGTTGTTGCTTGGAATAGTTTGGAGGATTCATTTTGCTCCAGATTTACCAACACAATTTTTTTTTACACATTTCTGAATTTCAATAGAAGGAATATTCTTTTTGACGGAGCGGTGGTGGGGTGACATACTTTGAGGGTTTGGACGCCCCTTTGTACCCGACCCGACCCCTTTTCTCCCTCCCTCTCTCCCTCCCTCCCTCCTTTCTTTCGTCCATATCTCCTCCTTCTTACTACTTCGTCTCATCCGGTTATATTCGTCTGTGAGAAAGAGAGCGAGTCTGTATTCAGGCTTGTCCTATCAAAAAAAAAAAAAAATTCAGTACCACCATCTTGTCCAATGATTTAATTAAGACAGGAGGAGTTTGGTGTTGGTCATTCTGGAGCAACTGAATCCTCCAAACTTTTCCCAGCAACAGAACACCATTAATTTTGTTTTGCTCTTCTTGGTCCTGTTGTTTCCTGGGCATACTTTGGAGGAATCAAGGCACTCCAATGTACCAAAAAAAAATTACCATATCAATGAATGAAACACAATAAATAAAAACTTCCACCACAGTAACATCCATGAATAGAATATATTTTTTTTTATGTGGCTAGTTAGTCCTTATTATAATTATGTTTTCATTCAATGATTTAATATTACCAGTGAAACACAATAATTATATCCAAAGTCCCACTGCAGTAATATCCCTGCCCAGAATATTATGATGTGGTGGTTAGTCCCTTATTATAATTATGTTTTCATCATCAATTTACACGAGATAAAATGATATAGTTAGTCTTTGATAATGCATACCGATAAGACAGTAGTAGTAGTAGTAGTAGTAGTAGTAGTAGTAGTAGTAGTAGTGTCGTGAAATCTGGTGGAAATAATGATATGGTAGAGAACTTTTAAGATCTGTTTACAGTCATATAGAAATGTTATAGAGAAATGGTTTATATTTATAGTTATGGTATATTTATAGTATAATATTATAGGTAATGTATATTTGGTTATCATAATGTTTCAATGGTAGTGTGACTGGAATTCTATTTTCATGAATACCTTAAAAACTGTATTAACTGAAACAAATGTATGGATGTGGATAGAGGTTAATGGTGCCTCAGACACGAATGATAACCAGACCAAAACAATGGAACTTTATTTACATTCGGCCAGTTTGGAGGGTGTAGTGTTTTGCCAGGCGACAAGGAATAGTGGTAGTGGTGGTGGTGATGCAGTGAGAAACAATTGACCGACAGACACAAGGCACAGAGGACATATTATTCATTATCCTTGGTAATATAGTGGAAACCTGTACACGCAGGAGTGATTGACGGTGATAGGCGGCCTTTTGTTAGAAATATTTTGTTTGGTTGTGTACCCCATATGAAGGCCCATGCAGTTGTCGCAATAAAAGGTTTATCAAATACTTCATATAATTGTAACTACAGTTTCATCGAATATTATTGTTATTAATTATTATTGAATGATGATGGTCAGATTGTTAATTGATATTCATATTGTTAATTCATTGCCAGTGATTTAATGTTTGACTATAAGGGTGTGTGGGAATAAGGGGACAGGCTTTCAACCCACCTGTCCCCCTATTCCTGCACCCCCCAGTCCCCCCCCCAAGCCTGTCCCCTACTCCCACACACCCCTTAAGGCTATCAAGGCTATTAGTACATTGTTTGTCAATATTGTTTCAGTTGACGCTACACATAAACAAGGATTACAACAGTAGGACTTCTTTGTATATCTCCTGGATTGAGGCAGCAATATGTAGTGTATAATTATCTGGTTAGGATAATATTATGATAGGTTATGTATATTAATGATTATGATAATATGATAGGTTATGTATATCAGTAGGTTACGATATTGTTATAGATTGTGCATATTAATGGTTAAGATAGTGTTATAGGTTATGTATATCAGTGGTTATTATAATGTTATATAGGTTATGTATGACGGTGGATATAAAAATACAGACATCA
>JAWZYT010005840.1:17500-25844 GCA_034508575.1 Petrolisthes manimaculis | reverse complement strand
AACCACAATACTGAAATAAAAAAATGATACCCAATTATAACAAACAACCACGATACCGAAATATAAAAAAATGATACACAATTATAACAATTAACCCCGGTACCGAAATGCACGAAATACTACACAACAAATTATTATTAACCACCACGATACAGAAATCCAACAAATGCTGCTGCTGCTGCTCAAAGTACTGTATGTAGCCTATGTCAACCCCACGAGAGACTAGACTAGGACTATAGGAATGTGTGTCAAAGTGTGAGGAAGATGTAATGAGGCTGGGTGGCTGGGTAGGTGGGTGATGGAGAGGGAGGGGGCCTGGTAATGGGTGGGTGGGTGATGGAGAGGGAGGGGACCTGGTAATGGGTGGGTGGGTGATGGAGAGGGAGGGGTCCTGGTAGTGGGTGGTGGGTGGGTGGGTGGGTGATGGAGAGGGAGGGGTCCTGGTAATGGGTGGGTGGGGGATGGAGAGGGAGGGGTCCTGGTAGTGGGTGGTGGGTGGGTGGGTGGGTGATGGAGAGGGAGGGGTCCTGGTAATGGGTGGGTGGGGGATGGAGAGGGAGGGGGCCTGGTAATGGGTGGGTGGGTGGGTGGGTGGGTGATGGAGAGGGAGGGGGCCTGGTAATGGGTGGGTGGGTGGGTGGGTGATGGAGAGGGAGGGGGCCTGGTAATGGGTGGGTGGGTGGGTGATGGAGAGGGAGGGGGCCTGGTAATGGGTGGGTGGGTGGAGAGGGAGGGGACCTGGTAATGGGTGGCACTGAGGTATGTTCATATGCCGGTCAGTGCCAGTGCCAGTGCCAGTGCCAGTACTCTAGGAGGGATGGACTGGGGTGGTGGGGATGGGGGTGGTGGAGAGAGGAGTGATTAGCTGACATTGCCTTGCTGTGTGTGTTTGTGTGTGTGTGTGTTTGTGTGTGTGAGAGAGAGAGAGTTATGAATATTGTTTTTTTAATGTGTGTGTGTGAGTGAGAGAGTATGTGAATATTTTTTTTTCTAAATTTGTATATATTCTGCTTTGTGAATGTGTGTATTTTTTTTCTTAAGAGTATATTAAATTTTAATGTGTGTGTGTGTGTGTGAATTTTTTGTTTGTTTGTTGTTGCTTTGTGTGTGTGAATATTGTTTTTGTTAAGTGTGTATATTTGCTGTGTGTGTGTGTGTGTGTGTGTGTGTTGGGTGATGTAGTAAAGATACCATTACAGAACTACAATGCTACTAGCACTCCCTTGTTTCAGTAGCCGTTATTGTGGTGGTTGGGTTGTTACTGTGAAGTGTTACGGGGGCTGTGGGATTTGCTAATGTTACGAGGGTGAGCAGGCAGATAGTAGGTTGGTACATGGGCGAGTAAGTAGGCAGGCAGATAGTAGGTAGGTAGGTGAGTAAGTAGGGAGAGAGGTAGGTAGGTAGGTGAGTAAGTAGGGAGAGAGAGAGGTAGGTAGGTAGGTAGGTATGTGGGCGAGTAAGTAGGGAGGTAGGTAGATAGGTAGGCGAGTAAGTAGGGAGGGAGTGAGGGAGGTAGGAAAGAAAGTGAGTAGGTAGAGTTGGAGGTAGGCAGGTGTGAGGGTAGGAAACACACACACACACACACACACACACACACATCAATGCACATAAATTCTTCTTTGGCTTGAGATTCGTTGGGGGGTCGCAGCAAGGGCGGAAAACTGGCGGCATTTTAAGATGTTGTTACCCGGAGCCCTGAGAGCCGCAGAATTCTTGCATGGGTAATGGAAGTGGCGTCAGGAGAAGAGGAGCATCGCAGGAGGGAGGGAGGCGAACCGGAAGAGCTTGTCAGGGGTCCGTGGGTGGGAAGGAAGCCACCCGAACATTAATTTTCTCTTTGCGAAACAGAGAAAACATCTGTGGAAGAGAAATTGAGAAACATTGTTAATTCTTGAAGAAATAGAGAATGGTCATGTGAGAAAATTGTCATTTAAAAGAAATATTTATGTGATTTCAAATATTGCTTGTGTTAATGGAACTCGAACCTATATGATGAGGTTCATAGAAATATTCGAATATAATACAAACAAAGTATATTTATATTTCAAATAGAAGAAAATTAATATTCCTAGATTATACTTTACTTTGTCTTTATAAATAGTATAATCATGGTAGTAGTAGTAGTAGTAGTAGTACACCTTTGGACTAAAGTTGTGTCTGTTAACAATAGTAGTCAGTATAGAACTTGGAAGGTTTTATTAACTATTCACCAAAAAGCATGACTCTCGTGGGAACTCTAGACATATTTATCATCCACAAGCATTAATGGTTGTGGAAAAAAAACTCAGAAAATCTATGTTCACTGCACCACAACAGTCAAATCGAGTACACTAACCTCTGTTGAACATGACTTTAGAATGAATGTAGAATGGGAAAACAATGCACTAACGAAATCAATGGATGACGAAGGCGGGGCTCTAGGAAATCTATTAAGAGACCTGGTGATATGGTCAGGAAATTGGATGTAAACGAATCCTTCAATTATTGCCAAGAAACAACGCCTGTATGGAAGGAGCTTGTTACGTGCCATAGTCAGGAGGAAATAAAGGCTCCAATTTACATACACGATCACAGAGTCCTTAATGATAACACTCAGGTCTTGGAACAATGATCAATGGCTGTGTAACTCATGTATCATATTGCGTGTGGTATATTATTAATAAAGTAACACTTATCAGGCAGTTCTTTAAGGGACCCTGCATGTGTTGTTGTCAGAATATAGGAGGTAAATGAGTCCTTTAAATATTGCCACGAAACACCACCCATATGGAAGTAGCTTGTTTTGTGGCATGGTCAGGAGGAAACAGAAGCCACCAGGTCTCATACACGATCATAGAGGTCTTAAAGGGGTTGTGGTACATTGGAGTGTCTTGAGGCCTCCAAAGTATATGCCAGGAAACGGGATCAGAGTAACAAATGTAATGGTGGCCTGTTGTTGCTTGAGATATTGTGGAGGAATCACTTGCTCCAGATTTACCAACTCTATAAAATCCCCTTAAGGTCAATGTATCATTCCATATTTATATATACGATTTTTACTTCCAAGGGAATTGTTAAAAATCACTATAGCCTCAAGTTGGGTGTGCAGGTACATCGTTCCCTGACTGTACAGTGGTCTTCTCTCCCCACAAAATGATACGAATATCTAAATAAAGTTAGTAGTTACTGTAATGCCCAGATGCCAAAGTCGAAATAATACTAATAATGTCAGAAATAAAGTAAGTATTTAGTGTATTGCCCAAATGCCAAGTTTGAAATAATACTAGTAATGTCTGAAATCCACTTCTTTTACTTCTCTGTGTAATTGTTGTAGTAGTAGTGGCAGCAGCTGGTGTGTTAAGGGATGCGCTCAGTCCGACGTGGGGGCTGATTAGTCGGCAATTTAGTATGAAATAACATGGGTTGGTGCTGGTGAGTGGACTGCCTCTCCTCGCCTCGCTCGCTCGCCCACTAAATGTTATACTCGACTCACTGGCCTGGCATATCTTAAATATTATTATTGTCTGCTGCGTGAAGTTAGTGCCTGCTCTGGTCGTGGTATAAAGGCCAGTAGTAATATTTGACATAGTCTGCATAATAATGGTAGCTGCTGCATCTACTGTACCTGGCTCTATATACATTACAGATAGTTAACATTTATCTTTTTGTACGGGTGGGGAGGAAGGTGGTTTTCTAAGGTATTTTCAGCATAGCAGTACGGTAGTTAGATATTTATTTATTCACGAACTTATTTTGGCTTCTGAGTTTATGTAATAAATTTTGTTGTTATTATTCATTACTATTATTTATTATTTTATTATTATTATTATTATTATTATTATTATTATTAAGTATTGTTATGATTATTATTGTTATTATTATTATTATTATTATTAAGTATTATTATTATTATTATTATTATTATTATTATTATTATTATTATTATTATTATTATTATTAGACAAGGTTTGGAGTTTGAAGTTATTGATATTAAAATTTATGCCATCCTATTACTTTTATTGTTCTGTATGTAAAAAGAAGCTCTTTGTGAAATAACTCTTTTTGATTTTATGAGAGCTAGTGCGTAATTTGTTTTTCACTTCATCGATTCTTCTGTAAATATATCATGCATTTTGTTGGTACACCTACATACTGTATAAATATTCTGAGCACTTCATCCTTGTGTTGGTTGGTTTGTTTACATGTTATCCATCCAATGCTGATTTCTTTGCCGATGCATTAATTAACCTTTATCAATTATTTCCGATTGTGTATTGATCACCTTCTTGATTCAGGTGAAGTATTTTGTGTGTGTGTTTGTTAACGTGTGTGTGGGTGTGCTCTTACATGAGTGTGAGTATGTGTCCTTATGTGTGTGTGTGTGTGTGGGTATATGCTTACATGCGTGTATGTGTGTGGGCATGTGCTTACGTGCGTGTGCAAGCTCTATGCATGTGTGTGTGTGTGTGTGTGTGTGTGTATGCTATATGTATGCGTGTGTGTGTGGATATGTACTTAAGTGTGTGTGTAAGCTCTATGCATGTGTGTGTGTGTGTGTGTGTGTGTGTGTGTGTGTGTGTGTAAATGGTTGTCTTTCTGGCTTTAACTGCGTGGGTCAGCTGACGGGGCCGGAGCGTCCAGACCAAATTTAAAATGCCACTCACAGCGCTCGGCTTCGGCTGGTCTCCCCGGAATATCCTGAAAATCTAGCCGGCACCAGTCAGCCGGAATTCACTATTTCATTTTGCGTGTACTCCAAGGTAGGGACTCACGTTTGAATATATTGAAATTTATATTGGCCACCGAGCGGACCACGGAATATACTTCAAAATTCAAGTCATCATTTAGGATTGGACTTGGAGTGTATTTGGATGTGGAGAAGATGATGATAATGATGTTAAGTATATTATTAAGTATGTCATAGAGAATTGGACTTTTAAGTGTATTTGTATGTATTGAAGAGGATGATGTTGGTGATGTTAAGTATATTATGGCTTTGTGGTCTTGTTGTATGTTATTATTGGTCCTTTTTAATAACGTCCATGCCTGAATATCAGTTATCAGAAGATTATTTTGGGTTTTTGAAAGGAGGATAGACGAGGAAGAGGATTAACCAGAATAGGAAGATACCGTAAGCAATTAATATAAACTTTGCGATTTATACAATACACATCAACAAATCAATCAGTCATAATTTTTCGTATTATAGTATAGAGTGATATTAAAAGGGAAATAATACAGATGGGAAGAATTAATAGAGTAATATCAGATGGGGAAAATAAATAGGGAGGAATATCTAAAGGGGAAAATTGAAAAGGAGTAATATCAGAAGGGGGAAAATACAGTCGTAGTCAATAATAATCATCCACATTTCAAACTTTTTATTGTCTAATGTTTTCACGTTCTCATAATATGATGTTATTGTTTTAATAAGTAGTGTGTAGCTACTTGTTGTATCTTAAAATAATATGGTACTTAACCTATTTATTGGAAAGTTTATTAGTTAAGGAACAGAAGGAAGCAGTTAAACTCTTACGAAAGGCACCCCTATATGGATGAATATTTTTTTACCACTACTGTACATAAGACGTAATATCAGACAGGTAAAATTCTTAGCGAGATACATTAGATGGAGTGTAATATCAGATTGATAAAATTTACAGAGAGGTATATCAGATGGAGTGTAATATAAGATAGGTAGAATTCACAAAGATGTATATTAGATAGAGGAGATACATATGGAAGATGTGTTGTGGTGGTGGTGGTGGTGAGGGGGGCGACCTACCCACCCATATTTACCAAGTACCACGAGCCCCCCGATATTGGAACCGATATTGTTGTTGTATAAGTAGAGGGAGAATCGGAATGGTGCTCTCTCTCTCTCTCTCTCTCTCTCTCTCTCTCTCTCTCTCTCTCTCTCTCTCTCTCTCTCTCTCTCTCTCTCTCTCTCTCTCTCTCTCTCTCTCTCTCTCTCTCTCTCTCTCTCTCTCCTCTCTCTCTCTCTCTCTCCTCTCTCTCTCTCTCTCTCTCTCTCTCTCTCTCTCTCTCTCTCTCTCTCTCTCTCATATACACACATAATATTTTCTATTTGCTTTTATGTTAGTAAGATTTTTCATAAAGCAACCAAAATCAACGAATAATTTTCGTCAAACAAGAAGTTCAGTTTAAACAAAAGACAATATAATTATATAGCAAATTTAATGTCCAGGTTTAATTCAGTTCACAATATATATACTATATGTCATTTTAATTCACCATATGTTTATTTGCACAATCTACATATGTATATGATTTGTTAAGGTTATTTCCAGTCACATAACTTCACTCATCGTTGCCAATCTCTCTCTCACCATAATGTTTGCATCACTGTTGGTGGGAGTGCACACGAACTTTTCCCAGTGAGTGGACATACATCAGAGCAATGCAAAGCAGCAGACATATACATACGTCGTACCAAAGGAATACAAATGAATCCTCGGAGTACAGCACAGATCCAACCATAACACTCGTTACTACAACAAAGGTATGGAAAGCACCTTACTGAATCCAACATAGAACTACTACTACTAGCATACATAACACACACCAAAAAGAAAAGATAGAGAGAGAGAGAGAGAGAGAGAGAGAGAGAGAGAGAGAGAGAGAGAGAGAGGAGAGAGAGAGAGAGAGAGAGAGAGAGAGAGAGAGAGAGAGAGAGAGAGAGAGAGAGAGGGAGACAGACAGAGATAGAGAGAGAGAAACTGTGTGTGTGTGTGTGTGTGTGTGTACAGAGGGGAGCAACGAGTGGATATGGTTAAAATCTGTTAAAGAGCCAGCGGTTGTCGTTTGGGCCAGATTGCTTAGGGTAATGGTATTAATTATGACCTTTCCATTTGCGTTGATGGTGTTGCGTTGGTCCTCTATTTAAGATTAGAGTAGTGGCGTTGTTATTGTTGTTGTTGTTATTGTTGTTGTCGTTATTGTTGTTGTCGTTGTTTCAAAATTGGGATATCGGTACTGTGTCTGTATGTGTGTGTTGTCAGTAGGTGTGGGTATGGTGGAGTAGTTTGAATGTTGTTGTTGTTGTTGTTGTTAAAAAAATAGGATATATCGGTACTGTGTTTGTATGTGTGTGTTTGTTGTCAGTAAATGTGATGAGTATGTATGTATGTATGTATGTGTAATGTTCAAGCTAAATGTGATGATAATGTTTTTTTTGTTTGTTTTTCTTTTTTAATTTGAAGGGATATATTTGCATATGACCTCAGCAAATGTGGTTAATTGAGTATTATAATGTTTAGGCTGCAAAAAATAATATTGTTATTTTAAAAGGCCGAGTATTGTTTATTTGTGACATAGGACATTTTGGTATGGTTGATATAGTGGCAATTATGTGTTTATTGGAATTTTATTTATAGAACCATGAATGGAGATAATTTTGAAACTTTTATTTATTTATTTATTTTGTATTTATTTATTTATTTATTCTATATTCATTTATTTATTTAATTATTTTATATTTATTTATTTATTTACTTATTTATTTATTTTATATTCATTTTTTTTTTTTTTTTTTTTTTTTTTTTTATGTAATCATGGCTGGGTGTTGTATGGGTAAACACGGCCACCCATAACTCTAAATCCAATGGGCACTGCAAAATGAAAATGAAGTGAATGAAATGAGATGAACCCAAAAAAGAATGAAACACAAAGTACAGTACAGTAGTTATTTTGTCCCACTGGTTGTAGATTTATTGGACACCCTGTTATGTGATATTACAATGAGGGTTGTTTTAATATCACCAACAGAGTCAGTCCACCAACAGTTATATATAGCGTGACTAAATTCTTTTGTTCCAGTTTACTCTATTTTTTTTAATTTTTTTTTTCGTCTCACTTTGTTCTCGTGTTCCTTGGGGGGGTTTCAGAATCACTCTTCCTTCCTTTAACTTACGATACAGGCTTCCCATTATCCTGTCAACTTTTATGTTGATGTTAGAGAGGCGTGTTTCGTTCCTACCTCAGCTACTGTTTTGTGTGTGTGTCTGTGTGTGTATGTTTTTTTTTTTTTTTAATAATCGTCTGAATTCTACCCAAGTCTGTCATGGTAGAGGGAGGTTGGTTTACTGGAGGCAATGACATGATATAGGCTAGACACTCTATTTAATGCCTATTGATACTGCTTATTAGGCTTATTGGATTTTAATACCTAAAATAGATGAGCTTTGAATAGATTACAGCTGGTCATTTTACCGCATCATATCATTTGATTATTTTTCAACTCACAGTATTCTCAGAAACATCCAGCCCAAGGGAAAAACCAAGCTCATATATCTGTACCATGAGATACTTGGAAACACACACACACACACAGAGAGAGAGAGAG
>JAWZYT010005840.1:0-12500 GCA_034508575.1 Petrolisthes manimaculis | reverse complement strand
ACACACACACACACACACACACGAATTGAGGTACAAATACTCCCCTTATCTGACCTACAATATAGTCTCCAACAAGCATTGTACAAACAATATGTGTTATTCTGTAATAGTTAAGCGGATGGAAAGTAAATCTTTTTGTTGGTAATAAAACTCCCAAGGAACATTGCACAACATAATTATAAAACAGAGGAGAGAGCACACAGGAAATTACGGTATTATACACTGGGACATTTCGTATGACATTAAGCGGCCTGTAACACTAGTAGTCCTTCAAAACAGCTGATGTAATGTCTGCTTCAGAACTCTGCTTAGTATTAGTGTTTGTTTGTGGAGTCGAAAAAACAACAACTTCACACTATAAACCTTATGTAGACACTTAGCCATAATCTGTACAAGGGATGCGAAGATGGTAAGCCAAACTAAAATGAATGAAATAAAAAATATATAAATAAAATTAATAATAAAATAAAACAAATATATGAGAAATATAAAATAAATAAAAAAGGCCAAATACAAATACGAATGAGTGAGATTTGAAGTAGCTCAGATGAAGGCAAGAAAGAATGAATGTGGGTTGGTGATGGATGAATAAAAGAATGAAGTTGACTTGTGGTTGGTGGTGGATGTAGCCTATAGTCGTGGTGGTGGGTGGAGGTAGCCTAGTCGTCGTGGTGGTGGTGGAGGTAGCCTAGTGGTGGTGGTGGTGGTGGTGGTAGCCTATAGTCGTGGTGGTGGTGGAGGTAGCCTATAGTGGTGGTGGTGGTGGTGGAGGTAGCCTAGTGGTGGTGGTGGTGGTGGAGGTAGCCTATAGTCGTGGTGGTGGTGGTGGTGGGTGCGTCAGATGAAAGCCGACCCACCTGTCACCTGCGATGGTTTATAGGGGGCGCCGCTCCCATAAATGTTGCCAGTGAACCTTCCTTGCCACCGTATCTCAGGGACTTGCTCTGTGTGAGGGTTGGCTCTGTGTCAGGGGGGACCTCTTTGTTGTTGTTGTGGTCAAATATAGAGTGCTGCTGATTCCTCCAATCTTTGTCAGGAAACAGATTACCTTTGCTTCAGTATGTATGCGAGTAAAGGGTGTCGTGTGTTTTGTAGAATAGATTGGAGGAGCCTGTTTCATCCAGTTCTTCTACACAATAATAATGATCTCCTGGCTCTATAAAGCAGGAGACATAATTTCACTTCGAGTATGAAATAAAGTGTGATCCTGTTTTCGGTTAGTCATTGTTTATATTAATGATAACAAAAGTCATATAATCTCTCTGGTCTTAATCACCACAAAGTGTAAAGGTTTATCTGGTGTATTGAATAAAACAGCCACAACAAAGTCATTCGTATTCTAGTTGGTATTTCCACAATTCACTGCTATTCGTATTCTAGTTTTATCTAATCCCCGAGACTGATGTATAGAGTTTGTGTGAAGAGAGGGATGTAAATGGTAATCCAAATTAAAATGAATAAAATAAAAAAATATATAAATAAAATGAATAATAAATAAAAGCAGATGAATAAGAAATAAAAACATAAATTAAAAACTCCAAATAAAAATAAGAATGAATGGGATTTGAAGTAGATCAGATGAAGGAATATAGGAAACAAAGGAAAGAAAGAATAAATGAGAGACGACCAAACTCTCGTTGTCAATAGTACTGTACAGTACATACAGTGTGTAGGTGAGATCGGAATGCTCTGGGTGGGTTTGTCTGTTTGATAACCTTTTACTTGTCCGTCACTGTGTTCTCATTGGTTGTGTATAGGTGTGGTGTTGTAGCAGCTTTATGTCTTTGGGTTGGGAAGCTCATGAAGCATTTGTAAACAGTATTATCTCTCTGTAAATGCCGAGAGTCAATGCTATCGGCGCTATCATTAGTGGATTACATGATTAATAATATAGTTTTTCCAAGTTGTTAAGAACTAATTAATTTTAGCCTCGTTTTGAGTCCGGTGCAATTAGTGGCTACTGATTTTATGCCATTCATCTAATTAAATTCACGAATGAGATTTATCCATGAATTTCTTCCTTATTGATCCAGTTTTTCCCTCAGACCTGTAATAGTTCTAAGGTTTAGCAACACGAATGGTCACGTAAGACTGTGTCAATAAATATGGCCAATTTACTACACCCGGGAATCGAAGCCTAGGCAAAATTCCTTTTATTACGATTGTAGTCTTTTCAGTCTTTAGGGCTTATTATGACTAGGCATCTCAAAAGAATTGGTCGATGGTGTTAATTTGTTTTAACTGTACTTTTAGGAGAGGCGATATTTCCTGGCGCTGTGCTCTGAACATAGCTCAGACAATATTGGTAACTTGTCAAATGTTCTGTACACAAACGAACTTGAATAGCCTAACAGATACACAAGAACATTTCAGTAACATTAGCAGTAGTAGGGAGTGAGACTTTGAAAGTTCTCCCCACCACTCACCTCATCACCAAAACAACACCAGCAGGAGGGACATGAGAGCAACACCAGCAGGAGGAGGAGGGAAGGAAATTTAAAGAGGGGGCTCCTCACTACATCATTGAGACAACAGAGGTAGCCTATGAGAGCAGTAATGAAGACAGGAAATTTAGAATAAACAGATGTAAAAGAGCAGTAGGTAAGAGCGAGACATACAAGGGGCGCCTCACTTCATCACCAAATGAGACTTAGTAAGGAGAAGTGAGACTTAGAAATGAGGTATGAGAGCAAGTCTTAGAAAGGGCACCACTCACTTCATCACGAAATTAAAATACCACCCGATTACCGCCTGGGAAAGACGTGGCCGCTACTCTTAGCATATTTAAATCTCTGCCAGCCATCATCGACTCACCGAGGCTCTCAGTCCGTCTTGTCACTCAACTTGTCCTCGATTCCGTAAGTAAGGTTGATGATATGAATATGTAAAGCCGCCTTCCTCCCTGAGACTCTGTGACGACCGGCCCACCCACCCGAGAAACAAGCTAATGGATGTCAGGGGATTATTAAGTAGTTCTTTTAATTATTATTATTATTATTATTATTATTATTATTATTGTGAGAGAATATCTACACTAAGTCAGTAGTGCAGAGAACACGATACACATTTATTTACCAATACTTTCCATAACTTAATTCAGGCAAGTGTGGATAAAACATTTTTATTATATTTGTTTACCTGTATCTAACATTCGTTTGGATTCACAAATGTTATACCTATTGAGTACTGTATTGAGATTTAACCCAAAACAAAGTATACCCATGCAGTTCCTAAATCAAGATCACACTTTGAAGATCATGTTAAGATATTCCTTCCGTGTTCCAGCCTAGGTCACCACCACGCCAGGTCACGTGTGCATCACCATAGTTCAGGGTCGTGTCGTTGGTGGGAGGAAATAATTAGTCAAGACGCGCATTGTAATTAAGTCGCAAACCCATTGTTACTATCCTTTAATGGCCGTAAAATTGTTTAATTGTGGTGATAAATTAGTTTTGATATAACTGTGGTGGTGGTGGTGGCATCATCTGACCAGGGTGGCACGCTTTGGGTCCAGTGCAGGTGAGATGAGTGCCAGGTGCCAGTTGTGAGATGATGATTGTATGGTGTCAGTTGTGAGATGATGATTGTATGGCGCCAGTTGTGAGATGATGATTGTATGGTGCCAGTTGTGAGGGGAGTGCCAGGTGTTAAAGATGAGGGGAGTACCACGTGTTAGGGATGAGGGGAGTACCACGTGTTTGATATGAGGGGAGTGCAGGTATTAGAGATGAGGGGAGTGGTTGGTGTTAAAGGTGAGGGGAGTGCCAGGTGTTAGGGAGGAGAGTGCCAATCCCATGGGTAAGGTGAGGTGAGTGCCAGATGTCAGAGGTGAGATCAGTGCCAGTACCAGCGTTGTCCCCATTACTGGTCGTGTGTGTGTGTGTGTGTGCACTGTATAGTATGTGGCGGGTGGGAGCGTAATCGCGTGTGGGTCTGGCCGTGCGTGTGTGCGTGTGTGTACCAACCTATTAAAGCCGACCACCTTCATTATCCCCCTCCCCCCCCCCTCCCTGGTGATAAAACTTTTAAGACGTCTGGGTTCCCTCAAAGACACTCACTCACTTCTTGCTCATTAATCAACTTCTCTATAAGCGTTATTGTATTTATGATTGTGTGCTTAATCGAGTGGGTTGTCCCTGGTATTATCTCCTATTAATGTAATTATATAGAGACAGTTATAGTTCTCTGTCAATTGGGGTCTTTTGAGGGTTACAAACTCCTCATATCTATACCAGGAAGTTGACTATAGAACTTTCATAAATGAGTTGAGGATTTGTTTCCTAGCAGGGACCTTCAAAAAAATACCCACAAGGAAAATAATTTTATGTACCGTAATAGAAGATGACAAAGAAGCAGAATATGTTGGTGTTCCTAGAAAACTAGTAATTAAACTTATACATGTAGTTTATTTTGTGATTCTCTTATCTTGATACTTTAATTTATACGATAGTCAATAAGTCAGGTTAGTTGGTCCCTATTGGTTGTCGATATAGCGACTACCATTAAATAATAGATTGTTTGATTAGGCCTATGTGTGTGTGTGTGTGTGTGTGTGTGTGTGTGTGTGTGTGTGTGTGTGTGTGTGTGTGTGTGTGTGTGTGTGTGTTGGTGAGGGTGAGTGAATGTAGGGGAAATTATCTAACTAACTACCATATACGATTAAATATATGAGAGTAAAATAATATTGTTGAGAGTAAGTGTAGTTGTGCTGAATGTGATGATGGTGAACATGATATTATGACATTAAATAAAGTTAATGGTGAGTGAGATTGAATATGATGACGGTGAGTGAGAAAGGATGTGATGATGGTGAGTGAGAGTGAATGTTATAGTGAAAGAAAGTGCAATGATGAGTGAGAATGTGTGTGATGTTGAGTGAGAATGTGTGTGATGTTGAGTGAGAGTGTATGATGTTGAGTGAGAGTGATGTTGAGTGAGAGAGTGCAATGATGAGTGAGAGTGGAAGTGATGATGGTGAGTGAGAGTAAATGTTGTAGTGAATGCAATGATGAGTGAGAGTGTATGTGATGTTGAGTGAGAGTGTATGTGATGTTGAGTGAGAGTGTGGTGATAGTGGAGGTGGGTGTGGCACGCTTGGCTGGTTGGCTGGTTGGCTGGGGTCTGTGGTGAGGTGGTGGAGAGGCGTCAGGTTGCAGTCGAGAAATATTGTAGATGACAGGACACCGGCGAGTGTCAGTCCCAGTTAGGGTCTTGTGGCACCAGTGGAGGGCTGGAGACAGGGTGGGGAAGGCAAGGGAAGGGAAGGGAAGGAAAGGTAAGGGAAGATAAGAGAAGAGAAGGGAAGGGAGGGGAAGGGAAGAGAAGATAAGGGAAGGGAAGGGGAAAGAGAGAAATTATAGGAGAAGGGAAGGGAAGCGAAAGGAAGAGGAAGGCAAAAGAAGATAAGATAAGAGATGGGAAGGGAAGGGAAACGAAAGGAAAGGAAAGGAAAGAAAAGATAAGGGAAGGGAAGGAATACAAAGGATATCAAACAGCAGCACACCTGTTGGTCCTTACGAGACTGTTTGGGTCTAAGCTTGTAACTACTAATAAAAAGAATAGAATAGTGGAAAGGAGAGGAAGGAATCGAATTGAGAGGGGGAAAGGAAGGGAAGGGAAAGGAAAGGAAAGGGCCACCACTACCCTCCATCACCACCACTACCATACCTTGTTTATACACCACCACCCATCAAACCCAATACTTACATGGAGTTGTACAGTGGCCGGTAAAAGTTCGGAACGTCCCCTCCTCTGACGTAAAATGTCTCTGTTATATAATCATTAATCAGTGTAACATGAAAGAGATAAAACATACACATGTATAATTATGTAGTGTTATTTATGAGTTTACAGGAATCAATGATAGTTTTGTTTGTACCCAGCGGTAAAGAATTAAAGTATATCCATTTTCAGAGTTAGGAAAGGAGAATTAGGTTAGGAGTTTCATCGCTGACTGTACCATGAATGAGATGCTTATGTCATAACTCTCTTGTTTATTGGATGGACATCTGGGTAAAGGGGAGGAGCTCGTTGTATGTATGTATGTTTGTTTGTGTTTGCCTTCATCGATACCGTATATATGTGAGTGGGTAGATGAAGGGAAGTGTGTGTGTGTGTGCACGCATTTATTTGGTTTGTGTATTCATATTTTTTACAGTTTACATTTTGTTTTGAAGTAATATTTGTGATGCAAAATGAAGAGGTAAATGTTATTAGTGAAAGCCTCAGTAATACCAACTTTAGTATTGAAGTAAAAATGGTTTCAACTATTCCGTTCCACTTCTCTGTTCAATCAGAAAAATGCTTTACGCTGTGTTGGTAGAGCTTACTCGATTCTTCAACATTTTTCCTAATCAGGGTCTTACTGAGGAAATTGCATTCAGAGGAATTTTTTGTTTTTGTTTAATTCGAATTGAAGTGGAGTAATTGTTACACTCTCTAAGTCTGGAAGCGAACAGGATGGATCAACAGATACTCCATACCTCACTTCTATTTATTTCATTCAAATGCATTATGGAAGCATATTACTAAAGCATATTATTCTTGCGTATAAAAGATCATAAACAAACATATAATTATTGTCACGAGAGAAAATCCTCCTACATCAGATTAATGAAACTGAGCCAATTGAATATATTTTACGAACCACAATTACCAAGACCAAGTGCTATCTATCCTTTCACATAATTCAAGACCTTTTCATTTGTAGGTGTGACAGGACGGTAATTACACGTGACTGTGGCTACGTTTTAAATGCAAGTTTACTTACGACTAATTGCCAACTTTTTACATAACATTATGACGCAAAGTACGAACCAACAAGTACGAACTCTGAATCGTTGTACGCATACGAACCGAGGTATCTACTCCATGTACTGTACATACCCTCGAGACCAATAATCCGAACCCAACCAGACCAGACCAGACCAAGGAAAGAGAAGGTCACAGTTATTAATTACACACGATGTTAAATGATGCAATTACAGTTTGATTGATCACATTATTAATATTTTTATTATTATTATTATTACTTTGATTGATTTTTTATCCTTATTATTATTATTATTATTAGTATTATTATTATCATTATTGTTCATATTGATATTTTTGTTGTTTATATTTTTATTTCCTAAACTGGAAGAAGAAGGGATTGATGGACCTTTGATTTCTATTCTCTTTAAGGGTCATTGGCTCTTAAGATTATCCATGGTGTTGACGATGGCGTGGTCCCGGTACGATGTCCATGTAGTGCTCCGTCAACACCACCTACTGTATATAGATCAGACCAGAAGCCAAGAGAACACACACACACACACACACACACACACACACACACACACACACACACACACACACACACAGTACCCACTATAATAGCTAGAGGAGACGAGCTGGACCCCACCACCACCACCACTTGTCAACAACTCCTGGGAAACAAATAGTAAAAGTTTGGAGAAAATTATGTGAGGGAGGTGAAGCGAGGAGAGACGAGGCCAGGCCAAGCGACACTCTCCACTCTGACACTCCCTGATAAATGATAACACCAGCCACACTAGACTATATCGTATGGTACTACAGCTGTGGACGAAAGTTATACATGCAACAAAACTCTATAACTATCGGTACCAAGCAAGCACAGTCACGATCCAAAGTCCTACATGTGGGGTGAATGAGTGTGTGATATTTGAGAAGCAGTAGTATAAGGGGTTACAAAACTTAGTACAGTGTTGGTAAATCTGGAGCAATTGATTCCTGGAAACTACTACAAGTAACTGGCCAGCATTATTTTATTTTTGTTCATATGGTTCGGTTCCCTGATATCCTTCTGAGGAATAAATACGCTCCAATGTAATAAAAGTGTATTTCTCCCTTAAAATCATATCTCGATGCAGTTTCATTCACAGGTGTTGCAGTATTATTGAGTCTAACAATTATGTGTAAATGTGGTAAAGCCCATTATGCATTAGTTTTTACTACAAAATTAACTGTATAAATTAAGGGGAAAGTACAGTTTTTATAAAATCTGGAGCAACTAATTCCTCCAAACTATTCCAAGCAACAGGTCACTATTAATTTTGTCTACCTGTTCCTGTTGCCTGGCCAAAGTGGAATGAATCAAGGTGCTGCAATGTCCCAAAAGTCTACCATCCCCTTAAGCCGTGTGTGTGTATATCTGGGCACACTTACCTTCCCATTTATAACCTCCTTGTCAGCAGTTGGGTGGTTGGTTTCCAGTCAGTGATAAAGAGGGCTAAGATTGAGTGTACAGCTGGCCTCGTTACATAGAACAGCTGTCTGTGCTGGATAAATGTACACAATTACTTTGGTTGGTGATTACACGTGGCAGAGACAAGGACGGGAGGGATAAAGGATAGAGATTGTTTCAAGTATTTGTGAGAAGGGCCAACTTTTTACTGTCTCATAATAATAATAATATTGATGATGATAACAATACTTATAATAATGATAGCAGTAATGATAATGATAGTAATAATAATAATAATAATAATAATAATAATAATAATAATAATAATAATAATAGCCCCAGTAAGGATGATATAAATGATAGTTATAGCTTCAGGTACATATAAGAGAGGCAACTTTCCACTGTTACAAAAAGAAAAATTAATCTCAGAATACACAGACTGAAGGACAGAGAAGAAGGTTTCAATTATCTATGAGAAGGGCCAGCTTTCCACTGTCTCAGAAACAAACATATATACAGCAGACAGAGACGGGAAGGTAAAATGGTTAATATTTGCAAAGTATATGCAAAACGAATCACGGCTTTTCTAAGAAGGCGCCCGGGCCAAATCTCATTAGCAACGACTTGGCGGCGGAGAAAATTATGCTTTTAGAAATGTAGATGAAAACACCATTTGAGGAAAGAGCCTTAAGAGGATAATAATAATAATAATAATAATAATAATAATAATAATAATAATAATAATAATAATAATAATTAATGTGGGCGGGCGAATTGGAGGCTCACCACTGATTCCTCCAAACTGTCTGAAGAAAAAAAGTCAATGCCTCGGTAAAGCAAATTGTTGTAAGTTTTGTTTTATGGCTCAGTTTTAGTCAGAGAAAAAAATAAGTATTAGAGGCTCACTGATCAAAAACTTTCATTGCCTCGGTACAGCACCATGTTGTAATTTAGTTTTGTTTTATTTTTTTCTTTATTTTTTCTTAGTTTTTGCCAAATGAAAATTATATGCAGTAGTCGTCAGCCATCGTCGAGGTCTCATAATTGTACAGTCACGATCAAAAGTACTGTATCAGATGAATGAAAGTGAATTATCTGAATGATTTTTTGGACCAATAATACAGTCAGCAACAGTAATTATTTCGTATAATTTCCAAATTTGTTTCCTTAGAAGGTATTATAAGACTATTGGACATGACTGTACATACCGAACGATTGATCCTTTCTTTCTCTTTCAAAACGACAGTAATTAAGAGCGTAATATACTTTAGGTACATTAAAGCAATTTGATTCTTCCAAACTATGCCAGGTAACCGGACTATATTATTAAAGATTCTGTTGCATGAAATAGTTTAGAGGAATCAGTTGCTCCAGATTTACCAACACAGTACTACCGCATTAACTGCTAAATTCGTCACTCTAGTATCAGACTGGAGCAAACCCTTTCAGGAGATTGATACTGAGTGTGGGTAATCGTGGAAGATGTCGGTGGTGAATTGTTGGCTGCCTTTCCTTTCCCTCCAAACCTGACCACGATTCAGACTCCATTTGTTTGTTCCTGTTTATATCACACTTCGGAGGAATACTTGGTCTTTCTTATCTTCCCAGTCAGTATCACAGTTTTCCTTAATTAATTATATAAGAGTGTACTGTATGTTGAAATTTTAATGGGTTTTTATTTAGATCTGCATAAGGTTAATTATTTTACACAGTTTAACGAACGACGTAATTATAATATTATATCTACTGTATATATTTTTTTAGAACAAGGAGGGGTTTACTTCGGACCCTCACTTTCTCTTAAGATGTTTATGAAAGGAACTTAAGGGACCCTTTTTTAAGATGTTTATGAATGCGACTCAGGGCTGGGTGTGACGCCATCTCCCGAAGAAGCAAAACGAACCCCGAGTGACAGGAAGGTTTTAGTGAATCTGACAGCCGGGCTTTCATGACATAAATTAAATTATGGATACTGCTCAGCTTTTCTCCGATGCTTTTCTTGTCACCCAAAGAAGCGACGGACGGGTACGTAAATATGATGCTTGTGTTTATGAGGGACAGACAAACAGACAGAAAGAGACTGACAAGAGACAGAGACAGAGTACCGTATATATATAAAGTAACAATGTGATACAGACAGACAGACAGAAAGAGACTGATAAGAGACAGAGACATAGAGTATATAAAGAGTACCGGTAACAATGGGATACAGACAGACAGACAGACAACCAGAGAGACAGATAGACAGACAACCAGAGAGACAGACAGATAGACATACAGAGACATAGAATATATTACAAGAAACAGTGTAATTTGTGTGTTGTATTGGAAATGAAATGTGGTCTTTCTATTGCATAAGAATTAAAGTGCTTTGAAAAGAGAGAGACAGTGTTTTTACTTGTAAGGAAAGACACTGAGTTGCATTGTGTTGGTTGTGTAGTGTAGTAATATTGAATGTGCTTGATGAAAGAGAGAGAGAGAGAGAGAGAGAGAGAGAGAGAGAGAGAGAGAGAGAGAGAGAGAGAGAGAGAGAGAGAGAGAGAGAGAGAGAGAGAGAGAGAGGAAATGACGTGCATTATTTTGGTCGTAACTTGAATAATACAGGCAGGCGTGAGAAAACATGTGGAAAATATAATAGAAAATAGGTGTTGGCTTTGTGTCGGGTGTGCAGTGTGATAATAGGTGTGTTGCTGAGGAGATAAAAAGCATTGCAAGGAAAGATACTAGAGTTGTGTTGTGTTGTGTTGTGTTGTGTTGTGTTGTGTTGTGTAGTGAGGCTTCCACAACTGACTGGGAGGGTAAAGGTGTAGTGTAGTGTAGTGCGTTTCCTGCCTGCGGTGGAATTAATTAATGTTGGTGTTTGTAAGAGCAAGGTGTTAGAGCAAGCAAGTCCCGAGGATATGTGTGTGTGTGTGTGTTTGTGTTTGTGTGTGTGTGTGTGTGTGTGTGTGTGTGTGTGTGTGTGTGTGTGTGTGTGTGTGTGTTTTTCATATGTGGGGTTTGTTTATTGTGTTCACGTGTCTGTTCGCGTGTGTTCGTGTGGGTCGATGTTCTCGTGTGTGTGTGAGAGAGAGAGAGAGAGAGAGAGAGAGAGAGAGAGAGAGAGAGAGAGAGAGTGAGTGAGTGAGTGAGTGAGTTTGTTGCAATGCCTGAGGGGCTGAAAATGAGTCCGGTATTGGGGTGTTTGTGTTGGTAATGTTTTGTTGTTGGTGTTTTGTTACCAAATATTAGATTAAACTTTGGTGGCAGGGATGAGTATGGTGTGTGTGTGTGTATGTGTGTGGTCGCTTGTAGTGGAGTGTGTGTGTGTGTGGTCGCTTGTAGTGGAGTGTGTGTGTGTGTGGTCGCTTGTAGTGGTGTGTGTGTGTGTGTGGTCGCAAGTAGTGGTGTGTGTGTGTGTGTGTATGTGTGTGTGTATGTGTGTGTGTGTCGCGAGTAGTGGTGGTAATTGTACTAATAGTCGTGTTGTGGGAAAGGTTATGAATTATCATATTATTATTATGAATTATTATTATTATATTTATTTTGTTTTGCGGAGGGGAAGGAATTTTAGGAAAGTGTTGTGATGATGGCAAAATAAAATTCAATGGGTTAAGTGATCCATGTTGAATATTATGATACTCTGTTGGTACGTTATACTAAACCATAAATTATATCCCTCGCATGATTGACAAACAAACGAACAAACATACAAACAGACAGACACAGAATGTAATACAGTAACAAGTGAGGAAATTTAGATTCGTTTGTGACACGGAACAGAGAAATATAAATCGAAGCCAAAAGAATATGATGAATTGTGAGAAAAGGCAGGTAAAAGAAATGTCAGTAAAAGTGGACGAAGAAATGAAAAGGTGTAGGAAAAATGGGGGAAAGTTATTAAGAGAATGAGAAAAAATTGGAGAGATGATGAGGTCAGATTAGGTGGAGGCGGGAGTAAGGTGGGTACAGACGGTGTGTGTTTTGTCTGTGTGTGTGTGTGTGTGTGTGAGTGAGAGAGAGAGAGAGAGTTTTTTTAATGTGTGTGTGGGGGTGAGTTTTTGTTTGTTTGCGTGTGTGTGTTTGTGTGTGTGTGAGAGAGAGAGAGAGAGTTTTTAATGTGTGAGTATTGGGTGAGTGAGTTTAGTGTAGTGATTCTTGCTAGTATGCTTGTATTGCTATATATGTATGTGTGAAGATGGAATGTAGCAAAGAGGGAAATGGAGTAGCCGTAAGTGATGTATGATTGGGAGGTGAATTAGTAAACAAGTTAACCCTTCCTCTCTCACTCCCTATCTTCATCACTCCTTTCCTT
>JAWZYT010005839.1:0-23967 GCA_034508575.1 Petrolisthes manimaculis | reverse complement strand
GGGAGGGAGCGAGGAGGAATTTAAAAAGGATGGTTGAGGAAAAGAAATGGGGATGGGGAAGTTGAAGAGAAGTAAAGGGATAAGGTATTTTGAAAGGATTGGTTGAGGAGAAGAAAGTTGAGGAAAAGTAGAGGAGACAGAGGGTGAGAAGTTGAAGGATGCGACTTGGACCGAGTAATGTGGAATGCGAGGGTTAGTTAATTAAGAGGCTAAGAAATCTTGATGATGTATATAAAAGAGGAGGTTGATGAGGGTGAGTCTGTAGAAGTGAGCATGATTGAAAAAGAGGTGTTGGAGCGACTGGATGGAGGGATAGTTGTAGGTATAGTTGTAATTTCTAAAAGGAGAGTACTGTATAAATATAGAGGTTGTGGAGTTAAGGGGGTAATGCACTTTTGGTATATTAGAGCGTCTTAACTCTCCCAAAGGATGCCAGGAAACAGATCTAAATTAACACAAATAATGGTGGCCTGTTGCTTTGAATAATTTGGAGGGATGAGTTGCTCCAGATTTACCACCACTTTAAGATCTATACAGGAGAGGATGGTAAGAGTGACTGTAGTATTAGGACAAGGACGGTGTAAGTATGAGGGAGGTAAGGAGGGGTATCATGGGTGTATAGTGAGGGTGACAGTAGGTGAGGGGGTGGGATTGTGTGGGTGTCGTCGGCCATTGTGGGTAGTGGCGGGGTCCCTACTGATACCATCACCACACCTCGTCCTGGTCCTCTGCCACTACCACACTGCCACTACCACTACCCTTACCAGTACCACTACCACTGTCACTACCCTTACCACTACCACTGTCACTACCCTTACCACTACCACTGTCACTTCCCTTACCACTACCACTTCCCTTACCACTACCATACACTCAGTACCACGCCTCTTAGTAACCTCTAACTTCATCACTAACATTACCACTATACTTACAATTGTTACTCCCTTATCAAATTTACACCAATATATGAATAGGCTAGTGAGAATATAAATACTGAGAGACGAATAGCAACGCTGATCCGTATTTTTGTCGAACTTTTATGTGTACATTGTTTTTGCCACAGTTAACCATATATACAGTAGATCTTGTTCGTAATGACCAGGTGGAATTTTTAACATGATTTTACAGCTGTAGAATGTTTATTTCCACAGCCACCCAGAAATTTATATTCAACCTTGCAGATGAGAACAAACACCAGAGAGGTTGATGGAACTGCTCTCCGTTTTATCGTTCAGGAAATGTTACCCACTAGAGGACTGTTGTGACTCCCTTGACCTGATGGTGGTTCCCTGTAACTACAACCACACTGATTTATTTCACGTTGGTGTAGCACTCGGAATTTCCTCCATTTGTACACACACACACACACAGCACTTCACACACACACACTTACTTCACACACACACTTACTTCACACACACACTTACTTCACACACACACACACAGAGACCATAGCAGCCACTGATGATGGTGTTGTTAATTATTTATGCTCCTTGTCTCCTCACCCCCCACCCCCCACCATAGTCATCTGAACCCCCCCTTATACTCGCCTCATTACCCCCACCCCCCTGTCCCACCCACCACCCCCTGTAGTGTAACCTGCTCTGGCTACCACTTGTCCCTTCACAAGTCCCTGCCCTTTATATTACATTGTCAGTGTCTTTGCCTCTACCCTATATTAGTCTGTGTTCTTTCCTTATAGCCCTTTTCCATCCCTCCCTATATACCTGTAGTCTGTGTTCTTTCCTTATAGCCCTTGTCCATCCATCCCTATATAGTTTGTAGTATATCCTTATAGCCCTTGTCCATCCATCCCTATATACCTGTAGTTTGTGTTCTTTTCTTATAGCCCTTGTCCATCCCTCCTATATACCTGTAGTTTGTGTTCTTTCCTTATAGCCCTTAATTGTCCATCCCTCTCTCTGTTTTACCCCTTTATATTACATTGTACACTATAGTAGCCTATGTGTTTTTCCCTATAGCCCTTACCCAGTCCTCTCTTTGTCTTATCCCTTTATAGTACATTGTTCTTGTCTCTGCCTCATAATTATTGTAGTCTGATTTTTTTCCTATAGACCCTGCCCACTTTTTGTCACTTATTTTCCTTCCTTCTCACCCCTCCTCTCCTTCCTTCTCACCCCTCCTCACCTTCCTTCCTTCTCTCCCCTCCTCCTCCTCCTTCTCCTTCTCCTTCTCCTTCTCCTTCTCCTTCTCCTTCCTTCCTTCCTTCTCCCACTCAACACTCCTTCATCCCTCACTTATCACCCCTTCTCCCTTTGTCTTCCCTACCTCAAATGCCTAACCTACCCTTCCCTCGCTAACCCATCCGCACAACTTGTCACCTCCCCTCCCTACACCTTGTCACCTCCCCCCTACAACCCCACCCCCCTGCCACCTGAGCCAGCACGCAACATAAATACCGCGGCAGATAAGCCCTGATTTATCCCCTCTTTCACCCCCCCACCCTTCCTACCACCACCACCACCACCTCTCCTTAACCCTCTATATCCCAACTTCATCCCTCCCTATATACACACTCCTCTTCCCCCACTCACTTTCTTATTTCACTCATCCACCGCCTATTATTCGTTTAATTTCTCCCTTTTTGCCTCACCTTCCCACTTCCTCCTCCTCCTCCTCCTCCTCCTCCTCCTCCTCCTCCTCCTCCTCCATTGACCCCTGACCCTGAATGCTCTTTGAGAGGAGCATAATTGTGTCGTGGTCTTTATCGTACGTGGACTTGTCTGGTTGCCACCCCACCCACCCGACTCCTGCTCCTGTTTTCCCCTTTTGTTTCGTGTCTCCCCCTCCGTCCACAACACCTGTTTCCTCAAAATTTCTTTCTTTTTGTCCCCCCCCCCCTCAGGCATTAACCATAGCTTTACATTGAGCGTCTGATGTAAGAGATAAGGGTGCTTTATAGTGAGGGGGTAGACGTGTGGTGAGGGGATTGTGATGTAGTGAAGGGTAGGGGTGTGATGAGGGAGTAGTGCTGTGATGAGAGGTAGTGGTGTTGTTAGAGAGTTGTGATGTGGTTGGAGAGGAGTAGTGTAGTGGGGGTAGTAAGAGTTGATCTTTTGGGGTCTTGCGTATACATAAATAATGGTGAGGTTTGGCCATGTATAGATGTCCCAAGTTTGCAACACTTCAAGACGGGTTTCAGCTGCCGTAAATATTGAACCCAGTTGGTTTAATGAAGAGGTCAGGAGTTCATCTCAGGAGCCATGTCACACGTTATCAGTTCTTGTACAGACCTTCGAAAATTATATACGAGTGAGTTTGTTAGGGAAAGTAAACACAGGTTGTAGGATTTGTGGAACTTATATGAATTTTCTTCAGACAACATGAGACGTCTTTTACTCGTATGTTAACAACCAATCAAATGAGTTAATATAAGGATGAGGGCGAACTTTACATCCGGCCTAATTTCCCCTGCTCTGTAGGTAGCCTTGGCAACAGTGGGTTTGTTTAC
Source organism: Petrolisthes manimaculis (assembly GCA_034508575.1). NCBI lineage: Eukaryota > Metazoa > Arthropoda > Malacostraca > Decapoda > Porcellanidae > Petrolisthes > Petrolisthes manimaculis. The sequence continues at coordinate 20,495 of JAWZYT010005839.1, read as the reverse complement.
CCTGCAAGCCTGTAAGTGACTGGACAATATTAACTATATACACCTCCGCTCTGCATATTCGCTCTGTGTAAACTCCTGTATATAGCAAAGACATTGTTTCTCAATTGCTTCTAAACTATACGTCCACTGTGTCGGTTATCAGTGCAAGAGATATTACAGCCAAAATCCCAGTCTGGTAATATTGTAGGTAAACGAGAAATCTTTGTTGTAGAAAAGATTGGGAAGGATGTATAGATGAAAAGGAAGAGAAGAGTAAAGGGTGAGGGAAAAGAAAGAGAAGAGTAGAGGGAGAGAGTGCTAATCTTGTAGCCATAACTGACCACATTGTTTTTGAAGTCGTTAGAACTTGACCATGTCATACAAATCACATCCAGAGTTAATATACTTTTAAAAGTCGATAGTATAGTAAGTACAACAGGTATTTGTTCAGGGAGGTCCGGTGAGTGTGTATATAATATATACTCTATATAAAGAAAACAACTACTGGTGAGGTCATCTATTGGAGCAGTACTATACAGTATAGGAATATTTTAAGATTGTGTCTTTTCTTTCTCTAGTTACTAGTATTATAGCCACAGCTGCTTTTATAACCAACTGTTGAATATTATCATATATATATATATATATATATATATATATATATATATATATATATATATATATATATATATATATATATATATATATATATATATATATATATACATAATCAAAGATATCTGATCCCCTCGAGGTTTTAATGTGTTATATGAACAGGAAACCTGTAGCTATAAATGTAGATATATGTAGCGTTAATGATGTCTCGTGAGGGCGGCTCCTCACTTGTACTTTCATTTCGGGATAAGAAGAATACCGTACCAGAAGGTCTTGATGGTTATAACTTCATCTGACAAGTGCTAACAAGATATATGGATACTAACAAAGATAAAACGGTAGATATCAAGAAATGATACGTGTACCTGAAGCAAAGATATAGATGAATGGAGAGATAGATACTATTATATGATATTTATGCCATACTATAGTGAAGGAGGTGTGGCGTGTTGCTGCATCATAAAAACAAGTTGATTGAACACTTCGTGCTGAGCTTATTGCTACCCTTCCTGCAGAAACTACTGGCTACAGTCTTGTGTTTACCCGTGTGTGTGTGTGTGTGTGTGTGTAGGGGGATATTAGTTTCACCGAAGAGAATGCAATACAAACATTGTGCTGTACTTACCGTAATAATTGATTTTCATCGTACTGTTTACGTTAAGGAAGCACTTCTGTATGTATAAGATGGTTATAATCCTTTCTTTTACCCTGTAATGCTTGTTATCTACAGAAAACCTTACTCCAGATTTACCAACACTGTGAGTGCTTGGGATGACTAGTTTATCTCATCATGATATTTGAGACCACCTTCTGTTAACCCCCTTTATTCTCTCTCTCTCTCACTCTCTCAATCTCTCTCTCCTCTCTCTCTCTCTCCTCTCTCTCTCTCTCTCCTCTCTCTCTCTCTCTCCTTCTCTCTCTCTCTCTCTCTCTCTCTCTCTCTCTCTCTCTCTCCTCTCTCTCTCTCCTCTCTCTCTCTCTCTCTCTCTCTCTCTCTCTCTCTCTCTCTCTCTCTCTCTCTCTCTCTCTCTCTCTCTCTCTCTCTCTCTCTCTCTCTCTCTCTCTCTCTCTCTCTCTCTCTCTCGGGGTTTAGTAAAGTAGTGGTAATCATTGACAGTGTTATTATTTATGGTAGTTGCTGTAGAAGTATATAAAGAAACAGAAACCAAATGTACTGTTTGAGGTTGATAGAAGCAGCTGTTAAAATTGCATAACAAGTAATAGAGAAGTTGAAGTCAGTGAAGGTATCGGGTTTGAAGTAGCTACGTTGAACAATTGCAGTAGCAGCAACATAATCAGTAGCAAGCGTGGGACAAACATGCAGCATCAGCAGTAGCAGCAGCAACACGTCCCTCAGCAGCAGGGGGCAGCACTAAGCAGTACCAGGGGTCAGCAGGGGGGTCTTCTGCTAGCGATACTATCTCTGGTCCTGCCCGGCGCCCCGCTGCTACCGGCTCGTCACACACCGGACACTGAGAGGAAAGTGGGAGGGTGTAGTGTTGTAGTGCATTGGACGAGTCAATAGTGAGGGGACAGGTTATACGAAGGTGAAGGAAGAATTGTGAGATAATGTAAAGGTGTAGTATAGTGTAGTGGGATGAGTCAATAGTGAGAGGTTGTGTAAAGAGGTAATAGTAGGGGATGAGTCAATAGTGAGGGGTCGTGTAAAGAGGTATAGTAATGTGTGGTGTGTTAAGTTGTGTTAATAGTAAGAAGGTTGGATAGTGACGTGTTAATAGTAAAAAGTATATATATTGTATAGATGCAATAGGAGTGTGTAGTGAACTAGGACGAATTGAGAAGTAATGGAAAGTGGGACGAACTATTGCTAAATCCTTTAATAGGGAAGAGGATAAGGACAAGAATATTGAAACATATTAAGAGAAATAAGATGCATATATACTGTATAGTAAGAATTATATGTTTGGGAATGGAGATAACTAGCAACCTATAGTAATGGGCCACTGTGTATTCTACGGGCGGGTTATAGTTACAGTAATAACCGTATATTATCTTTGTAATGGCCTCTGGTTATTGGAATGCACCAAGTGGTTCGTGGATTAATAAAGGTGTTTGTATTTGTTGGGTGTATGAGAAGCAACGGGTCAGGTGATGACACACACTTTTGGGATGTGAGAAGAGCGTATTAAACATTGGAGAACAGTACAAGTACACACATACTAACAATGTTACAGTCACCACCGATAGTTCAGCGACATTCCATAGCGGTTGGACTTTTGAACAATACTTCCAGACAAAATTAAATCTTCTGGCAATAGTCAAAGCATGATATGTAAGATATGAAACAATTATTTATGGATCAATTATAATATTTTTGTATTTAGAGAAAGCTTTGAAATAGTCTTCTCTGTTACCTAATAATTTACCTCAGAGCAGCCATTATTATTGGCAATGGTGTCACCCAGAGTATAGAGACTGTTGTTATAATAGTCACTGCACTTCCCATAAAGGCACTTCAGTTTAGTGTTGGTGAATGTGTGTGTGTAGTGTATCACAGCGCCCCCCCTTCTTTGCCCAGTCGTCTCTGTACTATTATTGGAAGTACAAAACTAATACTTTATTCCAATCTCGTACATGAGTCAACCTACCATTATGTTTCTCACTTTATAATTTCCTTTATGAATATTTCATAGTTCCCAAACTACCTTTGTATATATTTCGGCTCGAACTCATTCATGTTCTGGTGATCCAGTTGTAACACTGTGTGATCCTAACTAATTCGGTTTCAGACGTTTTAGTTAAGGTTAGTTAAGTTTGGTTAGTGGTCACCGAGGGAACATTTGTCTTGGGTATAGGCTTGTGGTCTGCTCTATCAAACAATCACAAGGATAAAACCACCACCGAGGAACGCCACTGGACTATAAATTATCATATATAAATATAACGATAGTACAGAATACCATTTTGTACCTCACTTTTCTTCTCTTCTTCTTCTTTTCTTCCCCTTCTACATCTTCCTCCACCTCTCACCATTAACCCCTTCCCCTCCCCTCCCCATGCAACAATCTCCACCACGACCACCCATGATTTACCCTCGTCCTTATCATGAAATAAAACAAAACTACATTGGAATCTTCCGCCACTTATACCCTCGTCAAGTGGAGAAAGATGGCCCGCTTCCTGCATGCACCCCCGGAGATCCCTGCAGCGTGTGTTTCAAGATCTCGGGGACTGACTGTGAGATTTTTCCGGCAGAGTTTAGAAGTTGAAAATCATGGCGGTGGTGATGGCAGCGGTAGTAACAGTAGTGGTATTGTAGGAAGGTGCATGATCTTGAGGAAAAACCGAGTCATCTTTTTATACGAGCACTAATACGTATACAGCTTTGGTTGAAGCTTTGAACAGTCCACCAATTCACCAACGAAGTCATTCCAATGGAGATTTTATTGTGCTTTTGTTTACTGTCTCTAGGTATTCGAAGTACATGTGAATACTTAGTGCTCGTGGCTATATCTTTCTTTCAGCTTTTATATCCGTATCTTATCGTATCAAGGGTAAAGTGACAAAAGGAATAAGGTTGGTAGGGAAGATGACAGTGTGTGAAAAAAGGAAGATGGTAATGATATAAGTTGAGTAGCTTTAAGGATTAAGGTTGTATGTCATGGCATCTTGTTATATATATGTATACTGTTCTGTTTATATTGTCTTCCATGATATTTAGTTAACCTCTGAAGTTTAGTTGTACTTTGTTGAGTAGATTATAGTGATTAAAGTTAATTAACTATCTTAGGCTACGAAGAAATTGTATACCAGTACTTTTCCATGAATATAATTATTTGTGTAGGCCTACTTATCTAGATCCTTTACGTGAAAGTACCGTACTTGTTTCTTCATTAAATGTGAACTATTACCATACTTTCAGAACAGTCTCTTAGTGTTGCTTGAGAGAAAGTCAGGTGTGTTGTTCCTTTGCCTTTGATATATGGGTATCTTTGCTCTGTGACAAATCATGTTGGGCTTCCTGCTGTGTCACTGCTCTTCTTCTTCTGTCACCTCTCCCTTCCCAGCTGTCTGCAAGATTATTCACCACCGCTCTCCGCCTGTTACTTCCTTCTCCATTTCCTTTTCTGCTTGTCAGTTGTCCCTTCTTTGGATGAGATGACTGTCTAAGCTCCGTCTAACATTATTCTACCCCCTACCCTCCTTTCCTATTCCTGCCCCATACCCACGTGCCCCCATTTTGTGCCATCTCCTCATGTTTAGTACTAGTTTTCTGCTCTCCATCCCTGTATTCCCTCTTTTGCCCTTCCAATCCAATACCATGTTCACCTCTCCACACACCTGCATGCTCCCTCTCTTCCCCCTCCACTTGTCCACTTCCGTCTCCACATCATCGTCTCCCTCCCATGTTTTCTGACAAGTTGATAAGGCTCACTATCTTACCAAATCTTCAGCTGTCTATGTGTCTGTCTCCTTCCTGTCTCTGATGTGTAACTTTTTTTCTGCTTGACATTATGACTGACTGAACACTGGGTCGTTTGTCTTGTTCGATATGATTTCTATCTGTTCACGTATATTTATTTTGAAGCCGCTCTATCTGACTCTGTATATATTACTTGGTTTATCTTTGAGCCATACAAAAGTCTGTGTTACCTTTTTTTTTGCCTTTTGGTGGTCCATTTTCATATTTGGTTTTATGTTTTTTTTTTATGTATGTATGTATCTTTCAGTGTGGTCAGTGGTAACCGCTTGTGTGCAATGAGTCGGATGTTATTTTATCTTTTATATCCTCCTATTCTCCCCGCCCCCTTCTCCTTCTCTCTATCTCTCTCCATCTTCTCCACCATTTTCCTTCTCTAGCCTTCCTTGCTTTCTCAACTCATCACCTTCCCCCTCCCCACACACACACACATTTTGCTTCCCCTTCCTCCTCGCGACCGCCTATACCATTTCTCTTCCTCCTAACCTGTCTCCTCCACACTCCTCCCCATAACACCTCCCATCCTCGTTTGTTGTGTGTTCTTCCGCGGGGCAGTGAAAAAAAAGATGGATAATTATTGCTGTTTAAGTGGGAAAGTTTAAGGATGTTTAAAGGATGCATAATTTAAGGATGTATAATGATGTTGGTGTGGGGTTGACATAGTTTTGGTATGAATGGATATAAACGTTTGTGGGATGGTTCTAAAAAGGTGTGTGGCTGGTGAATGGATATGTGTATATATTTGCTACGATGGGATGAGGTATAGATAGAAAGATGTTAAGAGATGTGTATGGATGTGATGTGATCGGATGATGTGTAGGTAGAAAGATGTATGGAGATGTGGCTATATATAGTTGTATGGACTGGACTGTATTTTATTATGTGGTGGGTGACATGCATGGATAGGAATATAAATTACACATAGTCAGACAGATACACATGATAGCAATATCCAAGTGAATGATTTACTGTACATGAATATTCCCAAAGGTGTAGAGGCCATTGTGTGTGTTTGTGTGTGTGTGAGAGAGAGAGAAAGAGAGAGAGAGAGAGAGAGAGAGAGAGGAGAGAGAGAGAGAGAGAGAGAGAGAGAGAGAGAGAGAGAGAGAGAGAGAGAGAGAGAGAGTGTGTGTGTGTCAGGACAGAGAGACACAACCCTTCGTCACACTCTTTACTACTTCCTCCCCCACCACCACCACAACAACACCCCATGCACTTCCCACCAGGACCGTGCACTCATCCCCCTCCGTACAATACCTCTCACTTCCTTATTTATTTCACCGTATCTTTCCTTTCCTCCAAACCTTTCTGTTGTTTTCAATCCCCATCCCTCTCTTTTTATGGTACTTCTCCCACATTCTAAATCCTCATATATCTTTATCTTTCCATTATTTTTGCCCTCTTCTTTTTCTTTTCTCATTTTTCCTTTCTTTCCATCAACAACCAATCCCAAATCTTCCCTTTTTCCCCCTTACCTAATCCACTGTCATCCTCTCCTCTGCCCTCACTCTACCCTTAATCCCCTTCCTATAAGCCATTCTAGCCCGTATGGTGCCCTGACATTAGGGTTAATATACCGGACCTGATTTGAGTCCTGTTTGGTAGGAGATGGAGGGTCACTTAGAGGAGGAAAAGGAAGAGAGAAGAGAGGAGAACTGGAGAATGAGAGAGAGAAAAAGAGAGAAAGGAAAGAGTGTAGGGATGTAGTTAAGAGAGAGAGAAAAAAAGAAAGGAGAGAGAGAGTGTGGGGATGTAGTTAAGAGAGAGAGAGAGAGAGAGAGAGAGAGAGAAAGAGAAGTGGGGAGAGAGGGGGAGGGGGTCGACGAGTGTTGTATGGGGGGGGGGAAGGGGGTTGAATCAAATGCGGCGTGATGAGTTTGGGATCAGGTTACCTTGTTTAGAGAGGGCCAGGGGATGGGTAGTGGGGTGGGGTGGGGTGGGGTGGGGAGAGTATGGGGGTGAAAGTGGTGGTGGGGTGGGGAAGGTAAGGGAGTGGAAATGGTGGGGTGGGGAGTGAAAGAGAGTGGAGGTAGTGAGGTGGAGAGGGAATAGGAGTGGAAGTGATGGGGATAGGAAGGGGAAGGTAAATAAATGGTGGTGGTGGTGGTGGTGTTTAGTGTAGGGTGATGACTTCTCCAATCACCCTTCCTCTTTACATCACTTCTTTACCTCCCTTTCACATCACTCCCTTCCCTCCCTTTCAACTCAATTTCTTCCCTCCCTGCCCTACCCATTCTCCCCAAAACACAAGCTAAAGTAGTCCAATGGTTAGGTTGGATGTGAATCTTTCTATTATGGTGATTTAGCAGTGTTTACAGTCAGGATGGTATAGTGTTAATGATGGTAATGGGAAGAATAGTGGCAGTGGTAATGATAGTGACAGGAATGATAGTGGTGGTAGTAGCGATGGTAGTGGTTAGACTGATGGTAGTAGCGATGGTAGTGGTTAGAATGGTGGTAGTAGCGATGGTAGTGGTTAGAATGGTGGTAGTAGCGATGGTAGTGGTTAGAATGGTGGTAGTTGTGGTTTTGTCCAAAGTGCCACTTGACTGCCTCTTAGACTGACACGTGAGATGCTGCAGGGCCTGCCAACACTCACTCACTCACCAACACTCACACACTCAATCACACTCACACACTCAATCACACTCATCACACACACATTTCTTCACGAACGCTGTCACTTGATTCGCACTCTTCACTCACATTCGCAGATGCAAGGGTTGGATGAAAAAATGGATGAGGAAGGTTATATATAGTAGTAATAAATAAGGTTATTGGATGACTTGCTGGATGTCATAATGAAGTTTGATGGATGTAGTCTGGCTGGCTGAATTTTATTTTACTGGTTTCGAATCCTAACAATGTTACTGTGATATCATTTTGTACACTAAAGAGGCTGGGGTTGTCTTGTGCATTGGTACGTTGGATGAAGGAATTGGTAAGTAATTAAATGATAATAGATGGACAGTGACAGAACGATAATCCAGAATGGGAAGCCAAGTTATACACCAACAATAACACCAACAAAGGATGGAAACTTGAACTCATATATAGATCATTCGTCGGATCAGGCTGCAGAACACATACACCCAAGCAAATACTACTGAGGAGTCCATATAGGATTATAGGTAAACAATATATCGTGGTGATGATAATGAATAAACTGAGATGTACAACGTGTGACTGGATTCGAGTATAGCCTATTGGTGAGAGGATATAGATGACTAAACAATTAAACAATAAATGCATGGATAAAAGAAAAGATGAGTGCATTATAAGCAAGTGAATGTGAATGATGCACGAACGAACAAGGTGTGATGCGAGTTAACAAGTGGATGGATGGATGGTTGGGTTGATAGATGGATGGGTAGATAGATAGATGGATGTTGGTGTCGATATTTTTGTAGTTGACTGATTACTGCTACAACTCTGGGTGATGGGGTGAAGCCTGAAGTGTTGCGTGGTGGTTGAGTGATGAGATGGATGAGTGAATGTGACGGGGTGGGTTTAGAATAATGAAGGGAAGGCTAACGTTATATATTATACAAGAGATAATTTGAGGTCACCATTCTGAAACTTCCCTCGTAAGAACAGATTAGATATAAGTGTTATAAGTAGCGATTTTTATTATTATTATTATTATTATTATATTCGTGTGAAAGTATAGGAACAAGTGAAGTCATGTGGCTAAAATGTCTCGCTATGCTTCAAGGATATTAAAATTTGTAATCAGTTTTTGAGAATGTTAGTGAAAGAGAGAGTTTTAGGTTGTGAATGAAAGATAGGGATGATGAAATGGGAAAACATATATAATAAAGTTAAGGTGACAAATCGATGGAGATTTATGCATATATAAATACATACACTGTACTTGTCTTACCATCCAAACGATTCGGTCTGGTTTCGTTAATAATACTATGAAGGATCAATAATTTCGTGTTTTAGTGTAGAATAACACACACACAACGAGAGAGAGAGAGAGAGAGAGAGAGAGAGAGAGAGAGAGAGAGAGAGAGAGAGAGAGAGAGAGAGAGAGAGAGAGAGAGAGAGAGAGAGAGAACCCCAAGGGACACGGATTTAGAAGGGAGGAAAGAGAGTTTGGTGGTTACGTTGGTCTCTTCATTACCGTCTTGGAGGGGAAGAGGCGGAACTGATAGAAAAGGAAAAGCTAAGAAGGTAATGAGTGACTTTTGTTGAGTTTTTAGCAGAGAGAAAAGTGAAAGGGTGGAATGAAGACGCGTAGATTGAAACAGATAAAAAGGAAGACAGAAGGGAGAGGGATATGAAAGGACCGTATAGGGAAAGGAGAGAGAAGTGAGAAGAGAAAAGAGAAGCTAAATAAAACAAGAGATGAAAGGACTGTGTAGAAAAAAAATAGAGGAGGGAAGGCAGAGAGAATGAGAGGAGAGTTAAAATGTTAGGTGTATGGGTAAAACAAACTGTCAGGTAGCATTTCCTTGCCCTCCCTTGACACGCTATGCCAGATGGTGGTGTCAGGGAGGGAGAAGGTGGGTATTGGGAGGTGGTGAAGGGAGGGGGAAGGTGGGGATTAGGAGGTGGTGAGAGGGGGAGGGTAGTATTGAGAGTAGAGTATAGGTGGAGTAGGAGTGGGACTGAATATATAGAGGTGGGGAGTGGAAAAAGGAGAGATAGGCTGGTTTGAGAGTAAAGGTAATGGATTGTGTGGAGGGGAAAGATGTATAGATGTAAAGTTATATAGGGTGCAGGAGTGGGAAACGAGGGTAAATTAAGGTGATGTGTGAGACGGGGGAAGGATGGTGAGAGAGAGTGAAAGGGATTGAATAGTTGAAGAAAATAAGTTAAATGGGTGAAGGAAAGGAAGAGATTGGAGGGTGGGGGGGGATTGGAGACAGAATGGGGACTAAGTATTCCAATATTTACACCATAGAGAGGGAATAAGAGATACATTATTTAAATACAAGACGCATCATAGAGTATAGAGTGATAATTATGTAAGGCATGAGGTAGGAAAGGGAGGCACCAGTGTGAGGCGAGGAGGAAAGGAATCAGAAAGAGGGGGAGGAATTAGTATAAGGTAGGGGAGGAAAGACACCAGTATGAGGCAAAGAAGGAAGGAATCAGTATGAGGAAGAGAAGGAAGGCACCAGTGTGAAGCAGGGGGGGAAGGCAATAGTATGAGGCAGAGAAGGGAGAAATGAGTGTGTGGCAGGGTAGGGAAGGGAGGAATCAGTGTGTGGCAGGGTGGGGAGGAATGAGTGTGTGGCAGGGTGGGAAGGAATCAGTGTGAGGCAGGGTGGGTAGGGGAGGCACTACAGGTGAGGCAGGGGAGGCACCTTGTCACCTGATAGCAACGAGTGGGTACCTGGGGAATATCAAGTAGGTGGAAGGAGGGACGGCACATGTGGCTATAAGTGTAGGAGAGGCAAGAGAATGTAAGGGAATGGAATGGTAGGATATAGGTGAGGAAGAGAGAGAGAGAGAGAGAGGATGTAAAAATGATAGAGGGAGGTTTGCCATTGTAAAAAAAATATCATTGTTGTTACACACTAATATACTGGACCTCATCTGAAAATTATAATTTGTTTATGTTTAGGGCATTAGTAATAGTGAAGTTGCCAGTCTCAAATCCGATATATAGAATTAATCCAACGTGTGTAAAAAAAAAAAAAAAAAAAAAAAAAAAAAAAAAAAAAAAAAAAAAAAAACAGGAGAATAGGAGTTAAATTTCAACGCTTGTATCTTACTTGACTTTTAATTGGCATCTAAATCACAGAGACCAGTTGTTGTTTAGATACGGGAAGTTTAACGAGAGTAATATTCTTTAGTGTACTAATTGTTAAGAATATAGGATGGGGGATGGAGAAATGAGGGGATTATTAGCAGGGTGTGAGTGAAGCAGAGTTTGAGAAGAAGGGAGGGATAGATGAATGGGAAATCAAGTGAAAGAGAGAGAAGTTGTGAAAAAGGGAAGGAAGAAGAGAGGGAAAGAGAAGAGGAATTAAAACTTTTGAGGGAGAGAAAATGGTGAGTAGAGGGAGGAAAGAGAGGAGATGGAAGGAAGGAAGAAATGAAATACAAATTGAGGGAGAGGGAGGGAATGAATGAAAAAGGAGGAGAAAAAGAGGGAGGGAAGGAGAGAAAGATAGGAAATGGGAAGGAAGGAAGGTCGGAAGGAAAGGTGGTGAGAGAGATTGGGGATAGAGGGAAGGAGAAAAAGAGAAGGAATGATAGAAGGAGAGGTGGTGAGAGAGATAGGGGATGGAGGGAAGGAGAGAAATATATGGAAATAAAAAGAAGGAAGAGGAGTCGTGGAGGGAGAGAGAGAAAAAGAGAGGAAGAAGGAAGAGGAGAGATGGAGAGAGGGAGGGAGGGAGAGAGAGAAGGGTCGAGCCTCTAACCTGATTACCAAGAGATTAATCGCGGCTGTCTGGTGTCTGACGTGTCCCCTGCCCCCCCCCCTTACCCCCTCCCCTCTCTCCCTTGATTCTCCCTCCACTCTCCCCCTCTTTCTCTCCATGCCTCTCCCCCCCCCTGATTCTCACTCTCCTGCATCCCCCTGTTTCTCCCTCCACTGTCCCCCTCTTTCTCTCTCTCTCCATGACCCCCCCCCCCCCACCTGATTCTCACTCTCCTGCATCCCCCTGTTTCTCTCTTTCCTTTGCTTCCCCCTTTTGTTTAACCTCCCCCACTGCTTCTATCCTTCCTCTGTCCCTCTGTTTCTATCTTTCCTTTACTTCCTACTCGATTCTCTCCTTCCCTTTTCCCTTTGTTTATTTCCCTCCCCTGTACTTCCTGCTTTCATTTTCCCTTCCTAAATGCTTCTTCCCTCTATCCCTTCCCGTTTTACCCCTTTCTCTGTCACTCATTTTATATTCCCCTGTATCCTTCCTTCCTTATCCTTTTATCTTTTCCTGGCCTTCTCTTTTTGGAGGATTCAGTAGAGACCTTCCAATTATCTCATCAACAAGAGAATAAAATTGATCTTCCCATAACAACCGTCTTGTTCACAGACTGTTTCATTGAAAGCACTACACACCAAAGTGCTTGAATGTTTACCCGTGAAATATTATTGTACACGTTTTTCCAGCCGATCAGACCATCATAATATGTTTGGAGTCAAATCCACACATTTATGAATTATAGATAAGAATCTGTTTGTTGGTGTGAATATTAACATGTAATTAGTCTTAAATTGAATTACTCCTCCCGATAATAAGCCTTTGGGGAATGCGATGAGAGGACGAGTGCATTTTCGTCAATAAAATTACAAGGACTGTAATAAGCAACACCATTTTTAGCCAGTCACCACAAATGGTTTCTGACAACCATTTTCTTCAACCTGAACCTGAATATGAGATCCCGATTGTTTTGTGTAAATAATACCAAGTTTCATTCTACAAGTCATTAATCTAAATCCTCCTCCCCATGCACCTTCTGTCAGCACATTCCTTCATTAACATATATGTATCATTAGTCATTCGTATTTCTTCTTGAATAAATATATTTGAATAAGCTGTTTTCCCGAATATATTTTTATTTTCATTAGTTTAATTGTAAGTTAATCCCTCTAAACTAAACGAACATGCATCATTTTATTTATCATCTATGAATTTATTTCCATCATTTTAATTAACCCCAAGTAATTGCAATAGTTTATTTCTTTTATATAGGTCAGAAGTGATAACAACGTTTTCCTAAATGTATGTACAGTATTATGTACAGTGTGTCTCATCTACGTCAGTCATGCTAATCTTAATTATTCCAAGAAGAAGTGGATAAGTGTCAGGTTTTGTAGTTTGCTTGTATCTCCACACGGTAAAATGATGAGTGATTTATATATATAATTATTAGATGATAGTGTTTGTATAATTATGCTATGTTGCTTCTTGTAATCTGTATCATGGGATTTGAGTCTTTTTTTTGCTTTGCAGTTTATTTCTCTCTTCTTTGCTTTATTATTTCCGCTCTTATCTCTTTTCCCCTTTCTGCTTCGTACATATCGTCTTACTTCCTCTTTCTATATTCTATTCACTTATCCACTCAAGAGTAGTATTAACAACGGTTAGTTTGATTTATAATCCGTAATATTACGATAGACCTGGAGTAGATCAGTATAATTATAAAGTTACTCTATCACATTCATTACAGAATTTATGTAACTAGTGACTTTCATAAGAAAATTCTTAATTTTCTTTTCAGTTGTCTAAAGTATTCTGTTTCATGTACTGCCCTGTGTGGAGGAAGAGGAAAGAGACATCATCTTAACGATTATTATCTCTGCTTGCGCCATAAAGTTTTCTTCCTTCTTTCATTCCTCACTGGCACTTTGTTGACATTTATCCCAGTTATATTATAATAATCGCTCTTGAAATAAGCAGCTAACACGTTGACTACTTAGCAAATATACTGAGAAGGAACCACTGTTGTATAATATTATATGGCCTCAGTACAAGTATAGTGTATAGGTCAGGAACCAGCCATATCCCCACTTCACAATTCTCATCATACATACATATAGTGAGGAGACATGCAATACCCCATAGTGTGATGTATAAAGTCCACTTCCGGCCACAGGGTAGACGGTCACAGAGGAGGATGGTTTGGGGGAGGAGGTCAAGGTGGGGGAGGGGGTCAAGGTGAGGATATATAGAAGAGGATGCAGGTGGAAAGAGGAAGGTAGATAGGATATACAAGTGTCACCAGGTAGGACAGACAAACAGACAGCCACACCGGACCACCACCATGTAATGACGGGAAGGACGAAAATGTATTGTATTTGAGCAGCAAGGAATGAATGCTAATGATGGAGGAATTAATATTGCATGCATGGTGGTAACTGTCTTTGTGTATGTCCTGCAGAGAGAGAGAGAGAGAGAGAGAGAGAGAGAGAGAGAGAGAGAGAGAGTGAGAGTGAGAGTGCGTGCGTGCTTGCGTGCGTTCTTCTCTTGTTTGTCATGTTCCTCAGATGTTCATAACGTCTTCTTATCTGAATTGAGTGAATTATTTTCCACGTAATTATATTCTTGTATTACTATTGTTCGTACGGTCTTCATGTTTCCCCAATTTTTATCTCGTCTTCATATTAATCTGGATAATTAAGTATGTTATCTTCCTAATTCTTCGTGTTTTTCTTAATTGTTATGTCGCTCCTTCTGTTCTTCTAAAACTCTCTCTCATGCCACAATCCCTCCCTCTCTCCCTCTTTTTATCTTCACCCTGCATCCCACCCTCCTTTCATCTCCACCCTGCCAACCCTCCCTCCCTGCCCTCCAACTCTGCCTCCCTCCCTTCCGTCTCCCTCCCTTCGCTGTCACTCTCCCCTACCGCCCTCCGCCTATAAACTAGTAATAATATGACTCACATTAATCTTGCGTAATCAAGTTTGTTCCCTTTCAGTCTACTCTCTCTCTCTCTCTCTTTCACACACACACACACACACACACACACACACACACACACACACACACACACACACACACACACACACACACACACACACACACACACACGAACGGGCCTCCAAGGAATAAGGTTCATTACACTGTATTTTGATTGAAAGGTGTGTTGGTATGTATGTATATATGTGTGTGGCGTGTACGTATTAATGTGTCAATGAGAGAGAGAGAGAGAGAGAGAGAGAGAGAGAGTGGAAGGGAGAATGAGAGGGTAAGAATTAGTGGAAGGGAGAGAGAGTAGAAGGGGAAGAGCTGAGTGTAACAAGGAAGAGAGAGAGAGAGAGAGAGAGATTCAGGTTCAGATACTTTATTCCATTATAAACAATGGTTATTCTTTACATTCTCAAGTACAATAATTCAATCTCTACTATTCTGATTAATAAATATAATTGAAGTTGATATTATAACAATATAAGTCCAATAAAATAAAAACTACCATAATAACACTAATATCTAAATGAGACAAAATTAAAATTTGTAAAAGTCTAAAATAAAAAATATTAAAAGCTATAAAATAGCTTTAAAAGGAGAGGCTTACATAATGCATATAATAGGCCTAGAGATAAACATAATTAAATTGTGGATAGGATTAAAATACAAACATTATGTTAGACCTGAAACTCATTACATAATAGATACTTTTTCAATAATCTTTTTAATTGAACTAAGTTGGTGCTTTCCTTTACATATGTGAGAGATGAGAAAATTAGAGGAAGAGCTGAGTGTAACAAGGAGAAAGAGAGAGAGAGGAGAGGATGAGTAGAAGGGAAAGAGAGGAAGGGAGAGAGTGAGAGAGAGTATAGGGTAAGCTGAGTGTAACAAGGGGTAGTAGTAGGGTGAAGAGGTAGTAATTTGGACAGATCACCTCCCTACCCTTCCTAATGGTGGGAGTAATGTGATTGTAAACCCCCCACCCCCACCCACCATGTCCCCTTTTCCATTCTTATATACAACCCATGCACATCTCATTCCAACTCTCACTTCTCTCTTCGTTTCTCTTTTTCCCTCTCTTTCCCTCACTTCACATTTTCACTCTCCTCACATCTCATCCCTTTTCTCCTTTTATTTTCTTTGTTCCTTCTCTTTTCCTCTCTCTTTTTCCCTCACTTCCATCCATTTTCACTTTCCCCACATCTCCTCATTCCTCTCACTTTTCTGTCCTTCTTTCCTTTTATTTTCTTCGCCCCTTCTCTTTTCCTCTCTCTCTTTCCCTCACTTCCCATGTATTATCACTCTTTCCACATCTCCTCCCTCCTCTCATTTCTCTCTTCATTTCTCCTTCTCTTTCTTGGATACTGTCTCATTTTTTTCGCTGTATTCCCCTTCATTCTAAACAATTCTTTCACTCTTAGCTCTCTTTCTCTCTCTTTTCACACACACACACACACACACACACACACACACACACACACACACCATTGTCTCCCCCCTACCCCCCGCGGGTGTTAGGTACAGACAATGCCAACCAGGTTATTAAGATATTGAGTATATGGCTGGAGGCTGTGTGTGTGTGTTGAGGAGGGAAGTGAGAGTGGGGGTGGGGGGGGGGGAAGGGACACGACTGGGAGGGGGGCAGACTTCAGTGGGTTGGTGGTGGCAAGCTTCAGGGGGTTGGTGGTGGCAAGCTTCAGGGGGGGGGTGGCAGGCTTGAGGGAGGGGGTGGTGGCATTATTATTTTTTCATATTTTATTTCAACAATAGTTTGGGGTGAGGTGACAGCACTTTTGTTAATAAACGTACACTGGATCACTGAGGAGGAAGTTTAAGGGGAGATTGTCAAGTTGGTGAATTGGAAGGTCTGTGATTCCTCCAAACTATGCCATGAAACAAACTCCCTCAGTGGGGCTAATAGGGTATCTGTTTCGTGGCATAGTTTGAAGGAATTAGAGACCTCCCAATTCACCAACAAGAGATTCTAACCCTTAAGATCAGAGTTACGTTTCTGTGTCCCGTAATTTTGATCTTATGATATTCGAGCTT
Organism: Petrolisthes manimaculis; assembly: GCA_034508575.1. Classification (NCBI taxonomy): domain Eukaryota; kingdom Metazoa; phylum Arthropoda; class Malacostraca; order Decapoda; family Porcellanidae; genus Petrolisthes; species Petrolisthes manimaculis. Next base: position 4,040 of record JAWZYT010005839.1, on the reverse strand, counting down.
AGGGACGGATTGTATTTAAATTGTTTTAGTAAATCATGCCCAAGGTCATAATTGCGACAAGGAGGCCCCCAATTATACCCTGACCTCTGACCTTAGTGAGATTACTTATACAGTACATTAAGGGACCCTGTGATGTTGTCTGAAATTTGGAGGTAAATGAGTCCTTCAAATATTGCCACGAAACACCATCTATATGAAAGGAGCGTGTTTTGTGGCATAGTCAGGAGGAATCAGAAGCTTTCAATTCACACACGATCACAGGGTCCTTAATTAAGGGGGGCTAAGACTTTGTCGGTGAATTGGAGGTTACACAGTCCTCCAAAATGTGTTAGAAAGCAAACTATCTCTTCTTATGGGGTGTGTTTGTTGCATAGGTTGGAGGAATATCTAGTCTCCAAACCGCCTACAAAACCTTTATTAAACCCCTGAAGGAGACTGTCTGGTTGGAAAATTGGAAGGCTATTGATTCCTCCAAACTATGCCAGGAAACAGATACCTTCAGTAGCAGCAATTGGGGATCTGTTTCATGGCATAGTTTGGAGGAATCAGAGACCTTCCAACTTACCAACAAAAGATAATCTCCCCTTGAACCCTCTATAGCTTAGTGACTCCATCCCACGAACTGAGGAGAAAGTTGGCAGAAGACTTTTGACCCCAAGTGGACTAATTATGGCCAGGTTACACAGACCACACAAACCCCTTGGTGGTTATATATGTCCTCATTATAATATACCATGCATGTATACACTCACAAGTATATTATATAACAGATAAGGAGAGCAATGATGATGATGACTTTCCTTACGGTACATATAAATAAATATACATATAAATAAATACATAGGAAATACACACCGTTAGCCATGAAGTCATTAAAATATATATATACAAAAAAATATATATCGTATGAAAATAATTAGCATATGTGAGTGATATAGTTTGGTACATACATACATACATACTGTACATTGGAGCCTCTTGATTGCTCCAAATTATGACATGAAACAGGACCAGTTGAACACAAATAATGGTGGCCTCTAGCTTGCTTGAAATAGTTTGGAGGAATCAGTTGCTCCAGATTTACCAACACTGTACTAACCTCATAAGTTTAGAAAGTATGAAGAGTGTAATAATAAACTTGTGATGATGATGATGATTAAGATGATGATGAATGAGTATGTTGTAATGATGATGATGATGATGAATGAGTATGTTGTAATGATGATGATGATGATGAATGAGTATGTTGTAATGATGATGATGATGATGAATGAGTATGTTGTAATGAAGATGATGATGAATGAGTATGTTGTAATGATGATGAATGAGTATGTTGTAATGATGATGAATGAGTATGTTGTAATGATGTTGAAGGAGATAGGTTTTGGTAATATGTGATGTGTTGTAGACAGACAGATGGGTAGAGTGTGAGTATGATGATGAAAGAACAAGTGAAGGGGAAAGAGGGGGGAGAAATGAAGAGGGATGACATGTACGCTCGGGTTATTTGAGAAGAGAGGTCGGAGAGAGAGAGAGAGAGAGAGTAGAGACGAGAGAGAGAGAGAGAGGAGAGAGAGAGAGAGAGAGAGAGAGAGATTTAACAAAGAAAGACAGACCAGTGTGCTCGAATATATAGACTGAAAGAGAAATAATTGGAAAGTGATATACTGTATAGAGGAGGAAGGGAGAGAGGTATAGGAATAGGTGAATTATTGTTTTGATAGGAAATATGTATATAATTTTATTCTAATACCTATATACTGTAATTCTTATCTCTTTCATTAATCGTTTCTCTTTCAGCACGTGCATAAAATCTTTGCGTTATTTTTTTTGCATAATGGTTGTGATTATATTTATGTGTATCGCAAGTGTTCATGTTTATGTGTTTGAGTTAATCATGCAAAGTTTTTATTATAGTTTAGCTTTACATATCACGAGAGAGAGAGAGAGAGAGAGAGAGAGTGGGGGGGAGGGGGGGGGAGGGGTTTGCGTCGAGTGCGAAAATGTATATCTGAAATGAGATTAAGTTATCAGAGTGGAGGGAGGGAGGAGGGAGGGAGGGAAGGGAGAGAATGGAGGGGATGTTATCGGAAGCAACACTCCAGGGACGTGTAGCAATATGGTGTGTTCTCTCTCTCTCTCTCTCTCTCTCTCTCTCTCTCTCTCTCTCTCTCTCTCCTCTCTCTCTCTCTCTCTCTCTCTCGTTTAATCATTCTATTTATTCATTACATATTCCGTTCGTTCATCCACGCACTCATTCTTCTATCATTTATTCACACACTCGTACTAACTTGTTCACTCACTTACCCACTTATTCATACAGTGTTTGTAAATATGGAGCAAACCCTGTTATCATTATTATTATTATTCTGGTCCTGTTACTTAGCATACTTAAAGGTAATCAAGGCGCTCTAAAGTACCAAAAGTATACATATCCATTACTTTATTAAGTAAGGAAAGACATGCACACAAAGTAGTTCAATTTAGATTACTGTACTATATACATGATGGTAATGTTAGAAATGAAGTTTCATATGTAAAAGTTAGAATAAAAATGAAATAATTGTATCGGATCATATCACAATTACAGTTCGTAACTTGTTCTTAAGTTTATTCGGAAATGAGAGAGAGAGAGAGAGAGAGAGAGAGAGAGAGAGAGAGACAGGGAGGAAAAGCAGCTTAAAACAAAGGGGATATTATAAGAAAGGGAAGTGGAATAACACGTGAAGGAAGAGAAGAAAGACAAAAAGAGCAAGGGGAAAAAAGAGTCAAATGAATAAATGAGGGAAAGATGAAATGAGAAAGGAGAAAGAAAGAAAGGGAACAGGAAATGGATCAGAGGAAAGAAAGGATGGATGGTAGAGAAGGAAGAAGAAGAGATGGGAGGGAAATGAGGGTAAAATTAGAGGATTGATGGAGATGGAGAAAGAAAGAGAGGGAGGATTTTGGTGGATCATGTGATGGAGGGGGGATGGCTGGCTGAGAGAGAGTGAGAGATAGAGAGAGAGAGAGAGAGAGAGTGATTATTCCATTTTTCTGGCTTCAGGAATAATTCATTGGATATGGATTGAGGAGGGAAGAAGAAGAAGTGTTGTGGTGGAGGAGTTGGAGGAGGAGGAAAAGGGAGGAAAGAATCAAGAGGAGGAGGAAGAAAAGTAGGAAAGAATCAAGAGGAGGAGGAGGAGTTGAAGGAAAAGTAGGAAAGAATCAGGAGTAGGAGGAGATGAAGATAGTGGAGGGAATAATAAGTGGAGAAAGAGGAGATGGAACTCAAATTTTCTTTAAGTGTGCATGAATATCTTTGTAACTCTCCTTTTTCTCTTCCTCCTCCTTCTCTTTTTCATCTTTATTTCCTCTATCTCATCATCATCCCTCTTCTTCTTCTCCTCCCCTCCTCCTCCTCCTCCCCTTTTTCCTCCTCCTCCTCCTCCTCCTCCTCCTCCTCCTCCTCCTCCTCCTCCTCCTCCTCCTCCTCCTCCTCCTCCTCCTCCTCCTCCTCCTCTTCTTCCTCCTCATCTTCCGCTCTATTGAACCGGAAGCACAAAACTGGTACTCTACCCTCATTGCCGGATTTGGTGGGGGGTAATATTAGCGAATTGTGTCACATATATCTCCTCTAAAATTTATCCTATATAGCCTTTTACTTCATTTTATTTTCCTAGTTAATTTTTCTTCCTCTTCCTCTTTTTCATTTTCATTTCTTTTTTTCTCATTTTCGTTTCCTCTCGAGTTTATATATCTTTTTTGTTTGTTATTTTCGCGTTTAATTCGTCGTCAAACATTATGGTAGATGCAAAAAGGTATGGTTAGGGAAGGAGGGAGGTGAGGGGGAGGTTGGTAAGGGAGAGAAGGGTGAGGGAGGGAAGTGAGGGGGAGGATAGTATGGGGCAGAGAAGGGGGAGGAAAGTGTGGTGAAGGGGAGGGTGGTAAGGGAGAGAAGGAGGGTGGGAGGGAAGTGAGGGGGAGGGTGGTAAGGGTGAGAAGGAGGGAAGTGAAGGAGGAGGGAGAGAGAGAGGGAGAGAAGAAGGGAGGGAGGTAAG